>CM026214.1:23908537-23923537 GCA_014839995.1 Xenentodon cancila
TGGTTTCTGAAATTAATGTCTGTGTCAGTCATAAATTTTCTCTGTTTGTTGTCAGCTGGTGACTGGAGGCTACCATGTGTCAGCAGGAGCAAATTTATACCATTCCCTTTTCTTTTTTCCTTTTGCAAAGAAATTCATAGCTCTCTTTGGTCGTGGAGCGATAGATGAGACGAGCTGTGTTGATCTACGCAGCAGGCAGTATAGATTTAAATGCAGTAACGTGCAGTTTTTATCTGAAGCTGTATGCAGAGAGAGGCAGAACCAACTGCGTCTCATTCAATATCAGCACAGCTGTCCCAGCTTCCGTAGAGAATGGATTCCTTATTGCCATTGCCATGGGAGGCTCCAGCCAAGAAGAATGGGAGGATATCCAGTGTGTGCGCTGGTGTTTTAAAAGGAAGGCGAGGAGTGAGAGGAGAGAGGGGAGAGGGATATGGTGGTGAGCCGGTCTCTGTGTGATTTTCACATGTGTGTGCCATGTTGTCTGCTCTTCCTTCAGTCATGCCACCTCTGGCATGGATTAGTCTTTGGCACAACCCCGGCAGTGCCTGCGACCCCAGTGCAATTCTGCGGCTGCTGATATGTTTTGTTGTTGCCATGGCGACCGAACGTACACACATGGTTGCTAAATTACATAATTGAACTAGAAAATACAGAGGGACACAAAAAAACACAGTGTGCAATGTGATATGAGAGAATAAGACTAGTCATGGAGGAGATGGAGTGTAGTGTGTGAAGAGAGGGTATTTAACAATCACAGAAACAACGTGTCATCTTACCAGAATAAATAATCATGTTTTTTTTTTCTCTTTAATTTTAGGTCATAAATGTAAAAAAAAAAAAAAAAAAATCCAATTCATGAGATATTTGATCATTTAAATAAAAAGGTTTGTGTATGAGGAGGATATGGCAGCTTGGATATTGAAACCTTCTCCACATCTGGTTGATCCTGACACTAAACAGTGGCTCTTCAAACAGTAGGTGCGTTTGTCCACATGGCTAAAACATGTTCGGTATGGCATCCGCATATAGCAGCCAAGGAAGAGAAGTCATTTTTAGAAAACGCGAAGCCTTTATCGTGAAACATTTTGTGCGGTGGACCGACACAACTATGACACATTCTGGAGTGAGATGGTGTTGACAAGAGTGTCATCAAATCTGTCACAGCTGGCACATAATTTCAAACTGATGACCGTTGCAGCAACAAAACCTCCCTCTGGGAATTTTTGAAGACACATAAACATTCAACCAAGTCGCAACTGAAGCCAACTGGCTCGTGGATCAGCTGTGATGTCACAGCTTATATGTAACAAGCTCAGAATTAAAGTGAATAACATAAACCAGACGACTGTGAACTGTGTTCATACATGGATGTTCGGGCTTCGCTCAAGCATCTATGTTGGGACTTCCAAAAGAAAGGGGAGGAAGGACTCAGCGGAGGATTTACTGTCTAGAAATTATATTATTAGTATTAATAATTGTGTTATGAATTAATTTATGATTGCAAATTAACACGAGCATCAGTTATTCATTTTAAATCTGCTTTAATGATTCCAGTGGCCAAAAATGTTGCTGCTTTAAAGGATTTCAAATGATAAAGTAAAACATACATTTCACAATGTTTATTAAGTGTTGGCTCATATCTGGAGCCACAATGGATAGACTGAGAAACGTCTCTGAGATCGTCTTGTTCTTGCATTGAGTCAATTTGAACAAATGGACTGAATGTTGACAGTGATTCGTTTGCTGCTCTGTCTTTTTAAGATGCAAGCAGAGTATGATATCAAAGTTTTCAACTTTGTTTCGGAAACCTGAAGGCTCAAGTTTACGACCCAGCAAAACAAAGAGCGTGCAAAGCCAGTGTGCGAGCCTGCCACAGGTCACCAGGAATAGACGGAGAGTTGTCACGGATCATTGACGGCCCACTCAAGGTCACGTCAGTGTGAGCAATTTGGGCATGTTGTTTGGCCTGTCCTGCCTGTCTGTCTGACCTACATCTCACTGCACTGGCTAAATATATACAGTAGACCCCTCATTAAAAACCTTCCAGATGAATCCGGAGGAAATCTGAGCACCGTTCACCCTCTGTATGTTTGACTGCAGCCAGTCCCTTAGACATGCAAGACGACTGTGGGTATGAAGAAAAGGCAGATGAAGGCATTAATGCAGATATGGCGCACACATACTTATCATTTTGTGAAGAGGGAAGCTGAAGCCAGGTTTGCTCCACTCATTCTGAAACAATTTGTCTCCACACTTGCAGTAAAGTGTGTTTGATCTCTGCTGAACTATGTACACAAGCTATGGTTTGTGGCAGTTCATGCATAACACACCTGCACATATTTAATCACACGAGGCACAGGTGTGCATTCTTTCAGAAGATGAAAACACACTCATTATTACTGGAGCAGGGATCTGCGTGTGTGTGTACTTTCTTTCTTTTTTTGGCCCGACGTACCTCAACAGTCCTGCCAAATGAGTGTGATCATGATTAGATTCATAATAGATATTGTTCAAAAAAAATATTTGATTCATTTCAATTCTTATGTTTATACATGTTCCAACCATTTCTTTTAGCTTTAGTTGTATTCTGTAGTTTTACTTGTTATTACCTATATGTACATATATTCAGTATTTTTGATCTGCCAGTTCGAGTCAGTTGTTTGAAAGGAAATAACTTTCAAAGACAATCCTGTAGTGACAACTGAACTTTCTTGCTACATTTAAAATATGGGGTGTAAAAATTTTAAAATGGTTCCAGGTTTTTTGGGACTGAAGTGAGCAAATTGAAATGACTCCAGTCTTTCCATCAGCTGAGTGCACTTCTTTAGAGATTGGTGTACAGATTTACACTTACGTGCAAATGTAAATTTGGGCACTAATTCTACTTAATAATCTTTGGCTCACACTACAAGCGTATGAGAAAACATACAGTACCTTTGCTGCGGGCTCACACCAGCACAGAGTGAATCTGGCAGTTTTACTCCCAAATACCTACATTTCCGTCGTCTAACTTTGACTCTGGAGTCAGTAAGTACGTAGCCAAGCTTGTGACACGTAAGTAGTGTTGGAAGTGATGCTGTGGACACTTTGAAATTGGATTTAATTGATCCAGGCTGAAACACATCTGAGGAACACAAGTGGAATCGCTTTTCAAAGCAGCATTTTTGGTCTGCTTTTAGACTCTTTTACTTTTTTAAAGCACCTTTTAATGTTTTTATGTAACACACTTTGAATTGTCTTGTACATGAAATGTGCTATACAGATAAACTGCTTTGTCTTGCCAAATGTCCTCCAAATGTAGTTTGTATCCAATTGGCAAAAAATTGGATATGATGCTTTTTATTTATATACTTTTTAAAAATATATCTGTATCGAGTCTGGAAACGCCTAATAAAAAAAAAAATAAATAAAAAAAGTAAAAAGAAAAAAAAGAACGGAAAACGATTTGAATTGGCAGTCTGAATGATGTCTTAGTGTTCAGGTGTTACAGCTGACTCAATATGCAGATTTTAATCAAATGTCTCATTTTTTGAAACTGGTTAAGCTACTTTGCATTCTTTCCACGTGCCTCTTGGCAATTGCAAGTGTACCCCCAGGCGCAAGTACCCAGGCTGGAAATTACTATTACAAGAAGCCAGCAAAGCAAACACTCAGCTGTTAATCTGTTAATCCATCCATCCATCCATCCATCCATCCATCCATCCATCCATCCATCCATCCATCCATCCATCCATCCATCCATCCATCCATCCATCCATCCATCCATCCATCCATCCATCCATCCATCCATCCATCCATCCATCCACTCACCTTGTAAAACCTGGAGAAGAAACTATGTTCATTTGTGCACAGAAGACAAGGATATCTTCAGGGTAGAGTTAAATAAGGGTTGGGTGTGGTAGTGGTGGTGGGGATGACAACTTGCAAGGATGCCTGTCAATGATGTCATAGCGTTTGTTTCTTTTTTACATTTTCTTTGGCTTTACTTAAGTAGGGGATGGCTAAAGAGGCATTGATTGGCTCATTTCCTGAGATTTTTATTCATCACCGCATTGCATTATCTCAGTCTTGGATATGTTGATCCAGGAACCACGCAGGAGAGTAATTTACCTCAGCTATTTAACAACTCAGATTATGAGCCCAGGAGTGATTATACCCCTGACTTAAACATCAATATTTGAGGAGTACGTTTCTTTTCTCTCACCGTAAACATGGCTTAGAGGTTGTGATTGGGCTTAATAGGCATTTATTGGGTTAATGTTAGAGGAAAAATCTTTTCCTGTCTTGGGGGTGGGTGGAGGAACGTTGACGCTTGGAGGCTCATGAACCCGCAAGTCAAACAGTAATAAAAACAGTTGTGACCTGATTTCAAGAGCTGGGGAAGAGTAGAAAGGGGACGGACTTTTAGACAATGAATTGTAGAAAACATTATCCTTGGAAGTTAAAGCTACAGGTCTTTCTTTCTTTCTTTCTTTCTTTCTTTCTTTCTTTCTTTCTTTCTTTCTTTCTTTCTTTCTTTCTTTCTTTCTTTCTTTCTTTCTTTCTTTCTTTCTTTCTTTCTTTCTTTCTTTCTTTCTTTCTTTCTTTCTTTCTTTCTTTCTTTCTTTCTTTCTTCTACCTCTACCTTTCCTGTCTGGTTCTGTCTTTATATCTACTCTGGCCACCCTGTCCGGCAAGAAATATCTGTCACCCTAGGGAACAAAGTGCTAGAGCTTGCTCTTTGGAGCAGGAAGCTGGCACCAGACCAGTGCTGGAAAATCTATACTTGGTTGCATAATATAACATATCTTTACCTTAGCTGAACTCTTCGGAGGCCTGGCAGCTGTGAGTAAGCAGTGCTGGAGGGCGGGAGTTTGTGTGCTATTAAATGACACTGTTTGTGTGGAAGTGTCTGTGTTTGGTATGAGTGCACACTCTGTGCTTCATGTACCTTGTGCATGGTGGATGGTGCTGCAGGCCCGAGGCTGCTTGAGACGTCTTTCAGTATGGAGCCGAGTACAGAGGAGTCAAATACCCCATGTCAAAAGAAAAAAAGCACAAGGATCAGAGTTGAGTGGATTTGAGTAGCGGAGGCTGAGGCCAAACAGGGCTCAGGGTTAGACACAAACACAACTCTGTGGCTTCTCCTTTTGGCCCGACCAACCAGTGACTACTATCCGAACCACAGCTGTAGCATAGACTCCGTGAGGGAACTCAGATATAAACTTTCTGCTCTGTTTAGGCTCAGAGGAACTGCTTCAGGATCACTGTGAAAACTTGTATGTTTGACTGGAAAATTCAGTGCAGGATGAAGATTTCTTGTCACTGCTTGTATAGAAAACACAGGTGGCCAGATTTAACTTTAATCTATGAGCTCATGAAGCGAGACAGTATCTTCCCTTCAAACACTTTGGAGAATTTCCTTCAATGGTGGATTCAGCTCATCTCCTTCTTGTTTTTAACATATTTCAGTGCTGTTTTGTGATTTGCTGGCTTCCCGTTTTCTTGGTCAGATGTGGGTGGGAATGGACCCGAATGCAGGTGGCTGTCTCATGTGTCAAGCTGCTGTCAGTCTCTTTAGCAACAGTTTGAGAAAAGCCCAGTAAAACATAAAATTGGCCTCATTATAGTAATCATCTGAAAAAAAAGAAGAGCAATCACCTCTTCCACCTGTGGCAAGCTGCAGCAGAGAAAATACTCTTGCAAGCCTTGTGGACCTTTCTGCAGACTTAAATGTCCTTTCACGTGCATTTATTCTATTTTTTTCTTCTCCATTTGCACACCTGAATACGAGCATTTTGTAGCCAGAGTAAGGGCTCATATGGGGACCACAAATTGACTGTATATTGCAGCCAGGCTTTGGAGATTTATGATGAAAGTGAATAAGGATTGTGTGGGTGGGTAGGCAGAGGAGACTGGTGTGGCACTTTCATTTTTTTTTTTTAATAGTTGAAAGAACTGAAAGTCTCCAGACTGGTGAAGAGGAGTGAGACAACAGCAGAGTAATTTACCTCTTTCACTTCTGAGAGATTATGGAAAGAAATGCTGCACAAAGAAAAAGCGTCTGGAAAGAAGAGAGGGAAATGGGCAGGAGTGAGAGAGGCTGAAGTCTGCATATTGTGTATACAGTAGACTGGGGAGCATTCCATGTCTTCATATTTTTTTCTATCAGCATGATTTATTTGATTTGCTCTCATTCAGTCAGCAGTGGATGTATTTAAACAAACTTGACGTATATTTGAGAAAGACTCTTTATAGCTGTGGCTGTTTGCGTTCTGCTTTGTCCTTTCTTGGAAGCATGCTGTGATTAAAACAGACGATATAGGCATATTATATTTCCTAGAGGTCTGGAAGGAATGCAAATGCATCATAACCTTATTATATTAGTTACAGGCAGCACGTATTGCCAAACTCTGGATACAGGAGATGTATACACAGTCATTCTGAAAAAAAGGGAGTCGCAAAAAGAGGCAGAATCCCACAACTGCAACAACAGGAGGATATTTGAGACAGCTGGACTATATTTGACATTTCATACACTGCACCGAGGCCTCTGCTGCATTAAAAGACATATTTCTTTCCCCATGAAATAACCTAACAGAGGAGAACCCCAAAAATTGTGTCTGTGCATGTGTATGTGCAGCGTAGCAGAATCCGTTTGGCATTTTAGTTGTGAGGGAAGCACGTTGCTGGTGGGACTTTGGCCTGCACAATCCCTCCTCTGTTAAAACAATGCGGCAGTTGTCCTCCCTAACCTAATTACTCCCTCCAGGGGGAGAAAGGCAACAGCACCAAATCCCATAGTTAGGAGCTCTGATCTGGGCCCTGCTGTAAGAAAAGGCCTCATTCATTTCTCTCTCTCTCCATCCACTCCGCATGTACAGACATGCAGACACAAACACACATCCACGCAGGCAAACACACATGCACACACTCGCTATACTTTTCATTATGCTTGAGTTTGGCCTGACAAAAGCCGGTTTTTCTCTTATGTACCCTGATACATCTCTTGATGTCTGTTTTTCTTGCAGCTTTGACGTTTTGTAGTTGCTGATTTACTGAATCGGTTACTGATGTAAATTTTATACACACCAGTCATGATCAGTAAATTTTAATAAATGGTTTCTCAAACAGTAAAATGTCAGGTAGCAGCACCCCGAGTGTTGAATCGCCTATTGCAAGTGTTGTGTTTTTCGGCCATTCATTATTTATATGAAAAACCGCCATTTCTCGAAGTGCATATATCTGTTTACAGCCGTATAACAACATACATTTATTATATAGTTCAAGGAGGGAAAAAAACCCCCAAACTTTTAAACAAACTGTCTTATGTCAGCGGTTTATTGGAAGTAGGTTTGAGCATCAGTGGGATGTTTTCCCTCTCCACATCTATGCTTGTGTTTTGCTTTTGTTTTCACTGGCTCGACGGCTCCTCTTTCATTGCTGCTGCCATCACCGGCACCACGTCACTTCTGAAAAGTTTATTACTGCCACTTCGGAGAAGGAAGTCCACTTAGGAGGAGGGAAAAGGGATGTGTGTGTTTGTGTGTGTGTGTGATGGCATTCACCAAAAAGAGGAAAGGGTGTTAAAATGTTAATTTTCCCACAACCGACCTGTTTGGTTTTGTTTATTTGTCAATCCTCTCTCAGGAAGATGAGGGCCACCATTGTGTGGAGGCTTGGGAAATAAGAAATCAAAGTTTATGTTTGGAGATTGTTGCGGCGTTGGGTTTAGATTGTTTGGCTTTAGACATCTTTGTTTGTTTATGTGGCGGAAGAAAAACTCAGTTTATCACTCCTAAGATCGAAGTTTCTCTTGCAGGAGAGAACTATTCACAATGAAAAGCATCAAACTAAAATGTGATTAGCATTTTGTGTCTTATATGGATTTGGTTTTGGCCGCTCGTGAGCCACGCTCGGAACAGCAAACTCCTGTGTACTCGGTGTGTATTTCACGGAGTATTTGTTGTGAGGCCTCACCCCTTTCCGATTATGTTCTGGCGAGAAACCATCCAACTTGTTTGGGCCCTGTGACACTCACACCTTACGGCAGAAGAGGACGTTCTGCTTTAACTGCATTAGCAGGGCTCATCCTTTAGCCTGCAGCCGTCTTTGTTCCCCATGGTCCCAATGTTTTCTGTTTATAACCACGCTGGTGCTTTTTCTTATTTTTTCTTAAGGTTGTTTTATACACACACACACACACACACATATATATATATATATATATTTCAGGTTTTGTCATATCCTGGTTGTTAAAGTAAACAGCCATTACTAAATAAGTTTCTGTAGGCATTTTATGAATGTAAATGTAATGCAAAAGAGCAAGCAACAGCTTCAAGAAAAATTCGTCCTCTCCTTCGTTCTTGCTTCTTTTTCTTGTCCTTGTACTCGTTCTTTGTGTTTCGTCTGTTCTTTTAGCCAGGAGATGTCCGTCTTTATCAGGGCTCATACAGACACATAACACCCACACCTCTGCCAAATTTTCGCCTGGTTGGTTGTTGTGTTTGCCCGCTGAGGGCACAAGACTAAGTACAGCCCTACAGGATGTGCAGTGAGCTTGTCATTTCATTCAAAATCCATACATGCAGGACCTCAGACCATCAGGGTATAATTAGTTACTTATGGCCATGGCCTCAGCTCAGTTACTTCTTTGCTGATTTTAAAATAAAGAGAAAGGGGAAGGGAGGAGAGAGAGAGAGAGAAAGAGAGAGAGAGAGAGAGAGAGAGAGAGAGAGAGAGAGAGAGAGATAGAGAGAGAGAGAGAGAGAGAGAGAGAGAGAGAGAAGAGAGAGAGAGAGAATAGATGATAGAGAAGAGATAGAATAGATATAGAGTAGATAGATATGAGTATAGATAGATATATATATATAGATATATATATATAGATATATATAGAGATAGATATATATATATATATATATATATATATATATATATATATATATATAATATATATACACACCCATATATATACATATACATACATATATATGCAGCCATAAGGTGTGGGTGCACAGACGTGGAGGGTGAAACAACAGGGAATGTGAGTTGGTGATGGCGGCGTCGCATTTGCATAAAGGGCAGGGCGGAATGCCCAGTAGTGGAAAAGGTTGGCATCACGCCTTTCAGACTGGCAGAAAGGGAAGACTGGGGGTGGGTGGGAGGTGGGGGAGTCGTTTGGTGGGTGGGGGTAATGGGGGGGTAGTCAATAGTGCATCCCTTGTTCAGAAAGAGGAGGTCCTTAGCTGTTGGCAGGAGAGCAGGCTAAATCTCTAGTTTGATTGTGTGCTGGATTGTCCCTTTATTTGTCTGATTGCAATGTGTTCAACACTGCTTTAGTAGTGGGCTTTACGTTCCTGGACCCTTTATTCAGGAGGCAGTTTTTCTGTCTTGGCCTGTGCTTGTGATTGTCTCTGCACATATGTCTCAGGATTGAGGCCGAAATGCAATCAACGCACCCCCCAATCTGGGAACGTCTCTGACCTGTCTGTTTGTCAGGTCTCCAGCCTCCCTGTTACCACAAGCTTCCCAATGAGGTTAAAGAAATTGTTGATTTAACGTGATTCCACATTATCGTGCCTTTTTAGAGATAAGTACAGGCTGGAGGACAAGTGTTGACAGGCAGCCAGCGTCTGTCTATCGTGTGTCCCTTACATTGTGCCTCTCGGAGCCACCACACTGCTGTTCCCCTCATGCCGGCTGTGGTTCCAACAATGTGATTGTAGAAGAGACTGAATAGGACAATTATTCATGTGGACATGTTATTTTTGTCCTTTAGTCCATAAGTAATGTGCATAGTCTTAGCTTTCTCCACATCACTAGCTGTCTGTGGTCATTATGGCTGCTAAGAGTGCGATGCCGGCAAACTCATCATGACCATAAACCTCAAAAACCCTGTCAGGGTTGTGCGGCTGCTAACTAACAACAGTAACAAAACCTTCTCCAGCTAAGGCATTTTTCACATGTGTCACAGAGTCAACGAAAGCTTTTGACCTTTATCACACAAGTTAATATTATTTTCACCTTGAAGAAGCTGCAGGAGGAAAATAAAAACACGCCTACGCGGGAAGGCCAAACATTTTTCAAAGAAAGCAACACGTTAACGTTAAGGTGAATGAAACTGATGAACAAACACGGAGAGTTTTCTTACAATAAAGACGAGTATTGTCAGTCAGAACTGAAGAGCCGTCACCAGTCTGAATATGAATAAAGAAACTATAATGTCTAGTATAAAGACTTTTGAGTTCATTTATAAATTTTTAACTTTTAGATCATCGATGCTGATGTGTTAATTTATGCAGCAATTTGTAGCTTGCATGAATGAATTTATCAGTTTATCTGACTACACACAGTATATGTTCAGATGCAGTCTCTCAGACCAGCCAACAGCTGAACCACAACATTTGATCACGTACAAAAATCAATTTGAAAGAAACTAAAAATCACATCTCTTAAATGTGAAAAGTTGATTGGCATATATTTGGTGACAGGCGATCGATAAAAGGCCAAGACGACTGAATTGACCTTGAACTTGAATTGAGCCGTGAAAAAAGAAAACACGGTGCACAATTAAATTTAAGTAATATAAAGTTTATAAGTAATAGTTTCATTTTTGCAAGATATTTGCAGGATCTGCTTTAGATTCTGTTGTCAGTTCAAAACAGGTTTAATTCACCTTCCTGCAGGAATCCTGACCGTGTATTTCACACTCGAAACTGGTCAACTCAAGAAACTCAAGAAGAGTCAAGAGTTAAACAAAACAGCAACTCTGCCTTTTTGCTTTTGTTTTACATATATATATATATATATATATATATATATATATATATATATATATATATATATATATGTGAAATTTTTTTTCCAGCTACATTCATATGTGCAAAAAGATGAACACATCAGGGAAATGGGAAAATCCCAAAATTGTAATATAATCTCTGCAGAGGAATTTGACATTTATGTAGACGAAACGTTAAAGTAACAGCACTTTTGCAGTATTTATATGATACCGTTTTAAAAACAAATTACTGTAAATATGTTACCCTGTACGTGTTTGTATCTTTACGTGCTAAACTAAGTCTTGCTTCATTAGGTTTTTTTTCAGGTTAGAAAAATATTTTGCGTCATTTTCTTAATAAAATAAAAAGCTTGTATTCTTTAATTGGAATAAATGATGGCAGATAAAGCTGCACATTAAATGGTTACAGAAGATTACAACAGTGAAATGCTGTCCATCACATGTAAAAGTACTCCAAACTGTTTTCACTTTCCTAAGTCGGGATTAATATGTGTTAATGAAGCTTTTATAAATGTGGCCTTACAGTTTACAGAATACTTTATGCTTTAAACCCATCATACAAAAGAAAACTTCTTAATAGTAATCAATGCCAAAATATTGAACAGGCTCCTTTACGGACCGTTTATTTTGACATTTGTTTACAATTGTTTATATATATATATATATATATATATATATATATATATATATATATATATATATATATATATATATATATATATATATATATATATGTGTGTGTGTGTGTGTGTGTACTTATAATATCAGGCATTCCATAAAATATCCTTCCAGCATATCCAAAAACATTTATCATAATATTTTTCTTATAAACATGCTCCTTCTTGTCAATAGTCTTCTGCAGATCTACAAGGAAGCACCGGAAACATAAATTGGTTATTTGACACTAGAAAGTTAATAAAATGTCCTAATATTTGTCAGACTGGCTCAGTTATTAGAAAACGCACATTCACTATTCATTTTCTCGGTTTAAAATATTTCAGGTTCAAGTCATTGCTTTAAGGCTTCTTGTGGAGCACAAAGTAAAACGCTTGGTATTTAAGGGAGTTACGATTAATTATAACCAATCAGAATCGAAAATAAGATGGAGGATTAAAGCGCAAGCCAGAAAGTTTTATTTTGCTTTAGGATCTCATAAATTTTAATTTAATCTGACTCCAGCAAAAGTCTTTGAGGAGCGCTTGAGCTCTGTCATGCAGCCATGTGAAGCCGAACGCCGTGCACCTGGTGAAGAGAGGGTGGAGACGCAGCTTTATTACTCACAAACCATCCAGGCTCAACCGTGCAGGAGCAGTTTTCCAAACACGACAGCAAAATCCCAAAGTAAACGTGTAAGAACACTTAAAGTGTAACAAAACTGATGTTTGCTGTCAGGTTTAGCTTGGAACAGGCAACAGATACTGGCTGCTTTACTTTGAAAACACAGTTGCACTGTTTCAGCTTAATTTCTTCGTCCAACACTCAGCGACAGGCTGACTTTGGCGTTTTACAGTCATCTCTATGAAAAGAGGAGCAAAGCCCTTCAGCTTTGCTGAGTGACAAGTTCACACATGAACCTGAAGATCCTTTTTATGTTGAAATTCCAAATGCGAAAGCATCTCTTCTTATGATATGAGATGTGGTGTAACATCTCTGCTTTGAGCATATTGATAAATCCCTGTGATGTATATCAACCAGACTGTATAGATCAAATACGACGTGACACAGTGTATAGGCTTATACAGTATATTTTTCACACATGAAATGCTTCTGATGGGCTCATCAAAAAAAAAAACACCCTCTTCCATCAGACCAGAGTAGAAATTCAGGATCAGAGAGAATGGATTTGCTAGATGCATTTCGTTGTTGCAGGCCAGCTACGCTGTGTTTACCGATTACAGAGTTGCTTCTTACCAGAATAGAAAATTAACACCTACCACCATCCAAATGCTGCTAAAAGCTGGCTGTGGTTTGTAAGTTTGTCTCCAGCAATAGCCACTTCAGCAGGCTTGTAATTTGTATCTAGGCGAAACTGTTGAGTTAGATGATGGCGTTCCTTTTCATCCCTTTTTTTTTGTGCTTTGTATGCCCAGGTATGAGTTGTTGTGTTTAAATGTAGGAGATGCTGGATGGATCGGGAGATTTCTGGTGCCCGGGCCGCAGCGTCTGTTGATTGGTGCAGCGAGAAAACACTTTTTCGTGGATGCTGTGGAGCTGGTTTGGCCTGTCCCGGCATGGCCAGTCTGTCAAACATGTTTTTGTTAGTGCGGCACGGGGTGGTTGCTTTAATCAACGCGCTTTCCAGAAGCAGCTGTGGTTGAGAGCTTTTTGCACAAATAATTGCGCACATATAAGCAAAAGGAAAAGTTGTGACTTTATTAGACCGGTAAAAGCAGAGTTTGATTTTGGCAGCATGCTGTGAGTCAGTCATGTGTTAATCTTAGGTGGAACGTATCTCGGTGTTTGCTTTATTAATCACAGCGTGTTCATCAATAGTGTCATCTTCAAAGAGCGTCTGCATGTCTCTACATGTACTATTCCTCCTCAAGCATGAACAAATATTATTTTATAGCATCTCTGATGAGAATCACTGATACAGAACAGACTGTCCCCCTTTTCAAATTGATTCAAATCCTCTTGCTTTTACAATGATTAGCAAGGAGTTTTTTTTTTCTTTCTTTCCATCCTATTTTTCTGTTTAAATCTTTTATTTTTCACTCTGAAAATCTCAAGCCAACCTCAGCTGAATTTAATGTTGCACAGCTTGATTTCAAAGGCAGGATTAGTGTATCTGCAAGAGCTTGGCCCAGCTGTGCATCTTAATTCTGCCGCTGACTTTGCGACAGCACAGGAGTTCCAGAGGTCCGAAAGCACCCAGACGGTTTTCCAACGGAACTAAGCAGCGGAGCAGCTTTGTGGGACTGGAATGTGCCGTGCGTGCCTCTTCCTCGGCCGCCCTCCACCCCACACAGCCCACTCCGCGCACGTTAGCATGCAGCAACCACAAATTGCTTGCAGACTTTTCACACATAGTAACATGCTGGTTTGTAAACTCAGAAAAGTGCAACCAACGCACGGCGCTGAGCTCCGAGGATCTTCACGCATCGCTTACTTGACGCAGTAAAACAGAGGGTGTGTGGCATTCTGATATGTGGGACCCTATGGTATTAAAGATGTGCTGCCCCTCATCCTCGCCGGTTTCTGATGGTTAATAGAAGGGATAAGAAGGGAGGATCATCAGCAGGAAGTGTATCTTGATTACAGTGTAACACTCCCGCAAGCTGAAAACAGGATGGAAATACCTTGTTCTGGTTTGTTTTGGGTGAAACTGGGGAAGATGTCTGGAGTTTCATACAGTTCCACACTTTGATTGCATCAAAGATCCTAAACAAGAAGAACCCAGACGGGATCTTTTCCCCTGAATCTTCCTGTCAGAGCTTCTCTCAGACAGGCCTCTATTGCAACTCCAAGCCTTTCCTAACTCCCTTTCTTCTTCCAAATGCCTTGGCTGTCTGTCAGCAGGTTGCGCTGAGGTAAGGGGGAGCCGGTGTCAGGGCTCTGTGTGGGGTCAGGGACACTCAGCTGGACAGGAGAGGACACACGCGAGTCACACCAGCACAGAGCTGAGATAATGAAGGGCCCGGCAGCTGGGAGGGCCTCGGGTTATGGAGACCATTCATTTAATTGGCCTAAAGAGATGCAGTTTAGCCACACTGAGGTCATGTGCCACAGGGCGGAGACGCCTGCTGCGGGGTCAGAAAGAGGCAAAAAGTTGCTTCCTTGTTTTCATTAATTGTTTTTTCTTTAGTGTGTTAGTCCTGTGAAAGTGAAAGTGAGGCGATATTGTGGTCATTTCTGAAGCATTCAGAATGGTTGAAAGTATTTTTGAAATCTTGTAATATTGGTTGGAACACAAAACATTCCGGCTCGGGATTTATCATAACTGAAAGTGCATTTCTTTGTGCCAGAGTTTTGATTGTTTGGCTTGAGGATTTGGACTTTGGTGCAAATGAATTCTTGGACAGCCACATAAAACTGCCTGACTCAAACTAGAAATGACAGTTCTAGCTGATCTATTACTTTCAATTATTTACATTTAACACTTGATTAAGGACCTTAAAAAAGGCTCCATGCTACTCATTTACCTTCTTTTCTGATTTTATTTTGTTGCCATTTACAACAGTATATTTCCTTTAGTTTAACTTTAGTCTGAGTCATTT
>CM026214.1:23928537-24148537 GCA_014839995.1 Xenentodon cancila
TTTGGGTAGATGTTGTTGTATTATTTATCTTATAGTTTTTTGTTGTTTTTTTTTTTTCTTTGAAAATATGTTTTGCACCTTTGCATCTTACAGTTAAGATTAATTTTCCTTTTAGGGCAGCATGTTTGCATGTTTTTTATATTTGAATCTGATGAAAAGAATGAAAATATTTCAGCATTTTCTTTATTTTCATTCATTCCATTAATTAAGATAAATGTATGATTTTTAACCATTTTGATATGCCAACAGTAACACGTTATTGTCACATTTTAGTATGTTTTCATTATATTCTTATTTCAAATAAAACAGTGCAAATTAACTGCATGCTTTGACACCACATCTTTTCCTTTTTCATCAGGATGAATTTCATCCCTTCATTGAGGCCCTCCTCCCCCATGTCCGTGCCTTTTCCTACACCTGGTTCAACCTGCAGGCCCGTAAGCGCAAGTACTTCAAGAAGCATGAAAAGAGGATGACCAAGGATGAGGAGCGTGCAGTGAAGGACGAACTGCTGGGGGAGAAGCCGGAGATCAAGCAGAAGTGGGCCTCACGCCTGCTTGCCAAGCTCCGCAAGGACATCCGGCCAGAGTTCCGCGAGGACTTTGTGCTCACCATCACGGGAAAGAAGCCTCCCTGCTGTGTGCTGTCCAACCCAGACCAGAAGGGCAAGATCCGCCGCATCGACTGCCTCCGACAGGCTGACAAGGTGTGGAGGCTGGACCTTGTGATGGTCATCCTGTTTAAGGGCAGCCCCCTGGAGAGCACGGATGGTGAGCGGCTGGTCAAGTCGCCCCAGTGCTCCAACCACGGTCTGTGTGTCCAGCCACACCACATTGGGGTGACGGTCAAGGAGCTGGATCTCTACCTTGCCTATTTTGTTCACACACCAGGTATGTGGAACCTAGTGAGAACCTTTTTCCCTCATTAATAAATACACACACACACACACACACACACACACACACACACACACACACACACACACACACAGGTCAGTATGGGTTTTGACACATATGCTTTGGCATTAGAGCCACAGTTTAGACCTACCCCTGCAGTGTGTACCAATTGGACCCACTGCCAAGCTTTGAAACTCAGTTGGGACTGAGAAAAGGATCATGTCTTGACATTTAAAGCAAACCTGCAAAATAAACCCCAGCAGCCAATGAAAAAAAAAAAACAACAAACAAACAAAAACAAAAAGTCTTTCTGGTTGATGTTTTTATCTGGTTTAAAGAGCTTCGGAGAATTTGACAGCCGTCCTTAAAACCTGTGTTTACTAAGAGATGTGTGTGCATGTGTACATTTGTTCAAGCATTTGTGTGCAAATTTGCCTAGATCCAAATGTGCATGTTTTGCGGTGCCATCTGTAAACAAAAGCATCTGCAGACCTGTTTATCTGTGCGTACACGCGTGTGTATTAGTGTGCACGTTAGCGGCAGTTTGTCATGTGCCTGTAATCTTTGTGTATGTGGACGGTGAGACCGGTGCGTGTGAGCAGCATTGTGGTGTCTGTCTGTGGGTCCTTTTGTGTGTGGTGGTCTGGAGAGCGCGATGACAGCTGGCTCAGTCCCAGGTAGGTTTGGAGGCAGGGAGAGTCAGGCCGTCTGCAGCCCCGGCCGTCTCAGCCCATCGCTACTCTCCGCACGCCACGCTCGCACTCACAAGTGGACACATTTGCATGCAGACACCCAAGCTTGCTCGTTCGCGCTTCGTGTGATTGAGTCTTTGTTGCTGACAAATGTGAGGTGTTTTATTTTTCCATATTTGCCACACGTGTCTCCTGCTAAGAACCGTGAAGTTCAAATAGAGACGATGAAAAAAATCTGAGTGAAATAAACAAGTCCTTGTTGATTCTTCTGAAGGGTCTGAAATACACTTAAATACAACAGATGGAGATACATTTCACTTAGCCTTGTTATTATTATTTCAAATTAAATTTGAGATACAAATATTAATCAGGAATGCTTAAATTTAAATACTAAAATAAAATAATGAAATGAAATGATCAATTAAAATTTGTATTTCTTTGAAACCAAAAAAAAAAAAGGAAATACAAGAAAAGAGTATTTTGTTACAGAGGGTTTAAGCTTTTGAAATTGTGCATTAATTACTAGGTTGTTACTGTTGGTGGAGCAGTCACTTAGACTGAAACTTGATTTTCATCGTAGACGACAATCTGTGTTTCTGTGTCAGCAGCTGCAAATTTGATTCATTTGTTAAAATAATGTAGATAGAGACATGCAAACTACCACTTAACATGTTCTTTTTTTTCATTTATTGTATTGAAGTAGTTTAACCCATCTAAGTACTTATCCACTGGAGTCGTGTTTGTCCAAATGTTTGCAGATAGAGAGCCTTCTTCACCCATTTATCGTGATCCGGCATTCTCTCACCACACACTGGCATACAGTTACAGGCCTTAATTCTGCTCCTTGGCAAGGAGGCGCTGAGCTCCTGTGTGACCAGAGTCCCACATGCCAGACTCCTTTCAGGCCAGCGTGTAACTCCGCAGGAGTTTTGGGGGCTTTCGCGAGCGCCTCTTCCTGTTCCACAATGCGCCGTGGTGAACCGCGACTCAGATTAGCTCCCGACGCAGCCTGGTGCCCCTCGTAGAAAAGGAATCTTTTTTTAATTCGGAGCCAGAATCCAGCACACATTCTGCTCCACGCACACATCCGGATTCAAATCAGATTAACTTCTGTTGGTTTTTAGATAGCAAACCATCTCCTGGTGTTTTATCAGAAATGTAGATTTGCTCAATTTGCCGAAAAAATGCCGAAGAGTGTGTTTTCCGTGGCTGAGTAAGACGCGGCGAGTGCTGCACCTCACACGTACTGAATGAGACATATACACGTGGTTCTGTATGTATATATGCACATATATGTGTGTTTTTTTTTCCCCACAACACAAGCGGGGGTTAGTCAGAGTTTACAGAGGGCAGGCAGACAGTGGCTCCACTCTGACCTTTCGGGTGGCAGCGTTACAGTTTTATTCTTAGCTCACCATTCCATGGTGTGTGTATCCTACAGAAGCTATCAGCTGCCAGGCCTGATGATTGGACCGCGGCCGTCTTCGTCGCTGTGTTTCGGGCCTCATGTCCCCACTGATGTCAGTGTTGCCAACTGCTGAGGGAAACTCTGCTTTCAACCGGCATAATTGACAGAACTGGAGAGACACCTCTTCACACGAACACGAACAAGCCCCCTCCTCTGAACATGATGTGACTCTGCTTTTGTCCAATTATAGACTTCGGCCCTTCCAGGCGGGGCAGCGGGAGCAGGGACATCAAAGCTGATGTACTCTGATCTGCAGTTCTGCACCGCAGCTGCAAAGTAGGGTCCAACTACCAAAACAAGCCAGACCATTTTGACTTGACAAGTACCTGGTTACGCGCACACGGCCTAATATAGCTGCCACAGACGGATTCAAGCGGGAACAATAGTGGTTCCTTTTCTTTTCACCAGTTCTGTCACATTTGATGTGAGAATAATGTTTCGGGCATGTGAATTAAAATGGGCGTGGAGGGGATGACTGGGCCCAGTCGGGCTCCAAGGACCCTCCTCCACCTAGAAACCGCGGCTCGGGTCATGTGTTTCAAAGCGACGTGTTCCATATTTGTTGGTCTGACGAAGTTGCACGGTTCCAGCATTAGTCATGTTTGGAGCGCGAGCTGCCTCATACGGCTTTCATTACTTGTGCTGTTATGATAAAAAGATGTTTCTGAGAGCGCAGCCTCAATATTTGTCCTCTACGCTGGAGACAGATGGACCAGAGAGATGCCTGGGCCACGTCTGAAAGCCAACTGTGTGTGCTTCTGAGTGTGTGCACGCTACAAAATGGTTATCTCCATGCTGCTACGGTGCCACTGCAAGCCGAAGATGTTCATTTACTCACCAGTATGTCTTTGTCTATAGTCCCGACATTACAAATGACCAAGAGGATCTCTTTTAAAAGAGACGAAAACAAAGCGAGGGACTTGGAATCAGGCGGTAAGACCGATAGACTTAACGCCTTCACATCATGATAATCCATCAAACGCATCTTATCTGCTTTGCACAATATCCTGAGCTTCAAACGGAGGTAAAATGATCAGATACGTGGTTACAAAATGCAGAGCAGAGCAAAAAGGATGCAGTGTGATTGTTTTTCTTCCACATGGACTTTTACGCTGTTACACTGCATTATTTTAGCAGAATATATTCGGTCAAAGCAGAGCCAGCAGTGACTGGGGTCATGCTGTAAGTCAGCGGTCTGTGTTTTTCAGAAGAACAAAAGGAGGAGGTACAAAGATCGAAAGAGAAAAACATCCTCTCGGTCTTCTCCCTTCGTTAGCTGATTGAGTTTCACGGAGCAGAGGTTTCTAAATAGAGAGCACATTTGTTCCCGAGCGTCCTGGAGCGGGTCCGTAACCCGGGCCGACGGAGAAGCAGAGAGCGTCACATTTAACTGGTGTGAAGAAACTGCCGGTGCAACACTTTCAGTGGAAAACGTCTTACGTTTTGAGCTCATTTAAATAATGTGCCCAGTAAAGTGTGAGGAGCCTCCTGAGCCCCTCCCATGGCAGCACAGCGGCCGGGACACCGGTGTCGTACAGGCCTCTGACAGCTGCAGCTTGGCCTAATCGCAGGCCCTCAAAGTTTCCAGTTGCTTTCGTCACGTCATCAGAAAAAGGCACGAGAAAAGAGGAGGAGGGTGTTTGGAGTGTAAGGAATTGCCGGTAAACAGATTATTCCAGCGTGTGCTTCCGATGTGAGCAGCTCTGCTCACACTCCGTCTGATCCTCAGACCTCCTGCAGCCAATCTTTCATAACTTTCCATTGCTGCATCGTTCCAGCTGCTGAGCAGTGGTGTGGGTTTGGTAGCAGGCCAGCCTGCCTGATACTCGCTGCAATTAACAAGTTTATTGAATAATACTGAAAAAGATGTACAAAACACTGGATGATTGAATTATGTTTAATTTGAAAATGAAAGTCAGGTCTTAGCTTTGCAAAGAGAAAAAAAAAATCTTTGTAACAGGAATTGCTGTTTGGAGCAGCTTTATTTCCTAATTTCACTGTACAGTGATTTTTAATTATTTGTGTAATTAAGATCAATAAATAAACGTTATGGTGTGTCTTTAGCAGCTTAACTTAATTCATTTTTAGCTGTCTTTTATAAAATAAGATTCATTTATTCAAGTAATTGCCTAATAAAATGCGAAAAGATGCGGTAACATTACACAAATGTAATTTGAAAAAGTAGCAACTCCATTGAGTAATTGCTTCCTTAAAGTTAACATATTTTTTTCCTTCCCCAAAATAGCAAGCACAAAATACACACATTTTCCCTCCAGTTTGTCCTCTGTATATTATTTTAGTCCAACACTGTTTCATTTCACTCTGTGAATTTGCATGACCAGTCCTCTCCTTCCTCTGTACAGGCGCCAGACCTGAAATCTGTCTGTCTGCTAAAAGCATACGTATCCCCACACAAGAGGGGTGGCTTGGCTCTCGAGCCGCCTGAGCCAAGGGGCAGAGAGCAGGAGAGGAGAGGCGAGGTGAGCGCAGCAGAGCAGTAGAAAGGAAGGGAAAAAGAAAGAGACCGACTTTTCTGGGCGATTTCCCAGCAGCCATATTCTGCTCAGTTCGCCTTGTTCTCGTGGTCCAGTGGAGCAGAGCGCGCAGAGACTGCCCTGTAATTGGGACATCTCTTTCCATACGGAAAACGGGACTGGAACACAGAGATGCTGGCGTGTAAAAATCCTCCTGCTGTGTCGTGTGTGGATTTTTATTTAAAGCCGAGCAAAATTCTCCCGGATAAAATAACTTGAATAAAGGCTTTGTAATGAACCCCTTTCAATTCGCTGATGAATAAATATCTTCTTTAAATTTTCCCTCTGCTTTATATATATATATATATTTTTTTTTTCCTCATTTAGGTGAACGTAAATGTCGCTCATTCCTGTAAAGATGATACTGAGCGCTGATATAAAGTAGAAGAAAAAGAAAAGCGTAGAATAAAGATAATGCAAAATACCAGGCTGAAAACAAAGACAGAGGGAGGGCACATATTCAGGCTGGTGGGGCTGGTTGGCAGCGTTTGGCACCCAGCGCTGCAGCTCCGTTTAGAAGGTGCCAGCTTTTCAAACCGACGCACGGTCTCTGCCAACTTCTCCTCTTCTGATCCTTTTCTCTTCGCGCACATTTGAACATTTTCCCTCTCCGTATCCTTGTTTTTGCTCGACGCGTCTGCCCCTCTGCACGTTCCCATATGCCCCCGCCACCACTCGCGGGGGCTGCCAGGAAAGGCGAGATGCTGAACATTTAAACTCAGGTCTTATTTTGCAGTGATGTTGGCGTGTGGAATAAAATGGCTATCACGTTAGACGTGCTCTTCAAAAATTCTTTCCACGGAATCTTTTAGCCCGGCAATTTCAGCAATCGTGCTCCGTCGTGTGATGGTGCCTCTTCGGATTCGTGTTCAGAACAAAATGGAGGATAACATGGAGATCATCTCCAATCAGAGCTCATATCAATGCCACATGTGGAAGAGACCGATTAAAGGCAAATAAGCAGATATGACTGACTGCTCTTCTTATGACAATAGAGCGTGTGCCTTTGCATGATTTTACATTTTGCTAAAAGTCCGCGTGGGCAGAGCGGGAAAAGGTCGTCGGGATTAAGAGCTGATGGATTTAGAGGAAATGAAGAACATGTCTTGTTCATCACTCTGGGGCCTTGGGCCCCTCGAAGACAGCTACGCCGTGCACTGAGTGATGGGAGAAAGTGTTAAATGCTGGGTGTGGGGGTGGATGGAATTACTCAATAATGATCAGAAAATTAGAGCCATTATTGAGGGAGAGTAAACAGGCCTCTCTAAGTGTGAAAGGCCCCTATTCAGCCAGGACCAGGAGCAGACTCCTTTGTTCCTTTCATGGATCCACCCATGGCCTCAAGAGCCCCTCCTTTGTTCCCTGAAATAACAGAGAGAATATATGGGGCAGTAGAGGTGGGGGTCCTGTCCCCTGTGATCAGCATAACATGAAATACAGCTACCGACTGTACGCTACATGTCCTTGATTTCAGCATCACTCAGATAAGATTTTTTTTTTTCTTCTTTTAACATTTCTTCAGACTAACTAGCTGTTTGACCGAATTTATGTAAGATGGTGTCAGTGAGTTCAGAAATGCAAGCAGCATGTGTTTAAGTGCGCGTCATGTGTCTGCAAGCGCACCTGGGTGTCTGTTTTCCATTATGATCCCAGGAAAAGCAGCACCCTTTCATCTCCGCGGTTGGACAAGCGGGAGTGAGGAGAAGGTGGACGCGACGTAGTGGTTGTTGGGCGCGGACATAAGTAAATACACTCGTCACATCTCTGCAGCAGGACGGTGCTCATGTGGGGACAAATAATGAAGATGTGTTTACAATATCAACAAGCTTGTAGAGAGAATACCGGGGGCGTTTCCTCTTTTTCTTCACGCAATTTCAAGGACTCTCAGATTAAAGTTATTTAACAATAACGATCATTTTAAGAGTCTTCTTTGTTGCTGTTTTAATAATAGCATCACATAAGTCTTATGTGACGTTTACTGCTCTTCCTTGTACCGTTCATTTGGACTTCCTTTACTGACTTTTCTCATCCTTGCATTCCTGTGTAATCATCCATCTTTTTTATTCAGCTCCCCCTTCTTCAGACTTTCTGTAAAAATACTCAGTGCAGGACTGTCCAGGTCTGGGCTCCCACTCAAAAACGCAAAACGAAGAAGAAAAAAAAAAGAAAGTCACACAGAATCACCTGACGTGTTCGGTGATTTTTTCCATCTGCTTGCTTTTCTCCATTTCAGAGGCTTAACTCTGGATAGTAACGCTCTCATTATACCCGTCAACTGTCAGAACTCTCCTGTCTATAATTTTATCCTCAATTGAATTCTTATTGGCAGCTTTGGTACACTGCATATGTTTCCTTAGAAAAAACGAAACAAAAACAAAACAAACTGGCAAATGCTGTTTTGTTTTGTTTCTTAGCCCTTTCTTGAGAACGATGAAATATAGGGAGGATTAAGAAAAAAAAAGATTGTGTGAAATTACATTGGTTTGATTTGATTGAAGAAACACATGCCCAGTTTCACATTTACATATTTGTACACTTTACATCTTTAACAGTTTTTAGTGCTTCGAGGCAGATGAAGGGAGTTACCATGGCGAGACAGCTTTATTTCTTTCCCAGTACATTACCTGGGTGATATCCAAGGAGTGTCTGCGGCTGGCCTGGTTGGCACTGTGAGTGGCCGTGCAGTGCTGGGCTGTTTCCGTGGCGCTCCGGCCCACTGTGTGGGCAACCGGAGCGCAGAGCTCTGCCAGAGGAATCTGCTCAGATCACTTCCACTCTATAGAGGGTATCCCCCACATTCATGCAAATGGATGAGCAGAGGGGTCTACATAAACGTCACATCAGCAACACCGAAGGAACTTCACGAAGACTTAAGTCAACAGGCTTCGAGTCGGAGGGAGATTCTTATATGCAAGAAAGTTTGTACTCTTTCACGAAAAAGAAAGTAGATTTTCTTACTGTTATAATAAGAATATTTCCGGATGTATGAAACACTTCTCCCCAGATATCAACCAAGTGAGACTTATGAAAATATCACTGTAATTTTAGGCCCTAAATGTTTTTTGCACATTTCAACCCGGGGGCTTTTTTTTGTTCTCCGAGGATCCTTATGGCAGCTCGGAGATATTTTAATTACAAAAGTGGGCGAGTCTGCAGTGTAAAAGACTCACCTGCAGGCAATCGCGGCTGTTTTCCTTAACTTCCTCGTGGGGGATATCACTTTCTCCTGTCTTATACTGAAATAATAATGGCAAAAATCACTCTTGTATTCCCAGTCTTTTCAAAAGGTCGATATCCCACGATAAAAAAAAAGTACTCAAGTCCCAACCTTGTACTTTCACATTTTGGTAATATAGCTATTTTAATTTACAAACACATTTTGTTAGTTAAACTCGATGTGCTTTACGATAAAGTCGGTTACTTCCTGCAACTTCAGTAAAATAAGTCTT
This sequence comes from Xenentodon cancila, assembly GCA_014839995.1. Lineage (NCBI taxonomy): Eukaryota > Metazoa > Chordata > Actinopteri > Beloniformes > Belonidae > Xenentodon > Xenentodon cancila. The sequence goes on from CM026214.1 coordinate 23,937,577, forward strand.
TATTTACTATTTTGGTGGATTTATTGCTGCCTAAAAGTCTTGACAAGTCCAATAATTAATTTTAAAGGATATTAAACAGATTCTTTTAAGTCATGTTCTGTGCTGTGATAATAAAAATGCTCAGTATGACTTTTGTGTTACAACCAAAGTTTTAATGTCTCGTCATCGCTTCTCGTTCTTTTTGTGGACCGTGAATCGAACAGATAAAAATGATAACTGTAATATACCAGATTGTCCAAGCATTGGCACCGCTGATGGTGAGTCAGACCCTTCTGTTTTTTCATATATAAAGATCAAGCTTGCATCCCCGCTGGCTCTTCAGTCCACAGAGGTGGAGTGGGTGAAGACTGCTTTCAAGCGTTTCTTAGTGTACTCCAACACGCTGTGTGTGTGTGTGTGTGGCTCTGTGCATGTGCTCATGTGTGCCACAGAAGAAGGCTGAGTGACAACAAACGTGGTCTGCAGCAGAACAGATGAGAGTCCTCGCTGGATCTACCCAGCACCTGAGTCCCCTTCACACCTGATGCCAGTGGACCTCCTATGTACACAAGAAGAGATCGTTTGAGTTCGCGAGCAGGCGTGCACAGTAACTCTGCTGCATAAAAATGACCCAGCTGGAAACTGGGAGTGAGACCGACTGTTTTTGCAGGGGCAGGGGGCCAGGGTTTGCAGTGGAGGTAAACCAGACCCGACCGAACCCCCACTTTTACTGGTCTTTGATTGGGTGCAATCTGTCACCACAAAGCTAGAAAGCTGCAAAACCTATGATCTCTTGAAAACCATCTGCGGGAAAGCAATTTGTATGATTCCAAGGAGAAATATTACTGTTACAATTATTATTCAGTGTTTGGACGTCTCTGCCTCTCAAGCAACGGTAGCTGCGAGCTGTGAGCTGCTCTGTTATTTACCCTCGGTGTTGTAACATTTGATTGGTGTATGATTAGACTCAGACCACCCTGTTTCTGAGCTCCACTTGCGCTTCTATTCTTTGCTGGTGAGTTTTAATGACAGGCTTTCTTCCAGAAACCCCAACATGCAGGAGGTTACACAAAGAGAGTTAACATAATGGCAGAAGAGCAACGTATTTGTTGCAAGCGCGCTCTGCTTCAGCAGAATGATGATAGAGAAAGTTCTCCAAGCCTCTGTGTTTATTTTAAGAGCGGATGATCTATAGAAAAAGCAGAGCGCAAACAATTTAAATCTGAAAGGAGGAGAGGGCCGGGTGGATGGCACGGGGGAGAAGATGGGAGGGAAGGTTTTATTGACATTTGCTCTCAATCCATGCAGAGGATAAAAGACAATCTGTGGTTTGGGCCAAAGAGCATCCACCTTTGTTGAACAGCACGACCGACAAAACATAAAAGTATATATAATTACTCCAGGAGTCTTGTTGTATACATGCTTAGGACTTAGGTTTGCTTGGCTGGACTGAAGCGGGTCATCTTTTGGTGTGGATGCAAACTAACTTTACAAAAACAACCCTGGGGAAACTTTATGATACGAAGATGTTTACCAGTAAACCCAAGAAGTCTGAAGAGAGCTCACACCCAGTCGGGCGTACACGCAGAACTGTCTGCTTCCTGTCAGCGGACGCGCTGCTGCACCGCTCGTCTGACGACGCAGGTGTCCTGCGGGGTGTGAGCGCAGGAAAATATGAGTTGAAATGATAGTTGCAAGAGCTAAGTCATTAAAATAAAGGAGAAAAGTAACTGATGGATGGTTTGATGGAGAAACTGACAAATGGAAGCGAGGACTGTAGCCTCCAGGTATGGGGTCCCTGCCCGGCGTAGTGGGCTTTCCAGCGGCCCTCCGAGACTCACCTGATATCACCCAAGACACAACTAATAACATGAACTAACATAAACATAAATAAATATCGTGGATCATTCCGCTCATAGTCTCTCGCCCATCTCCTCTTAATTGGTCTTTAGACGTCTGATGAAGTAATCCCGACGTAGTTTGTGTTTTAATACTAAGCAAACAAAGCCTAATTACACACATTATTCCCCCAAACTAATTTGTGGAGGCTGATAACCAAATAAAGCTCCTCTTTCGCTTTCTTTTTTCCTTCTTACTTGCGCTCTCAGTGGATCAGTCCTGGAATTCCTCCCTGAAATAGCTCAACAGAGCTTCTTTTGTGGTCAGGATTTCTTTTTCTTCATCATGTTTTCGAACAAAAACATCTTTTTTTTTGTGCTGCCGAGGCTCTCGGTCCAGGTTTTCCCGGGTAAACAGTGTTTATGACACACAGAGGTAGAATGGAGCTGATTATTCTGCTGAATGTAGATGGCAGGTGCATCGGACACGTCTGTGGCGGATCATTTGCTTCAGGAGACGTTTCAGCCTATTTGAAATGGTTGCTGTTGGTAGCATATAACTGAAACATGAAACTACTCCGGCAGCTTAAAGTAACATGCACGTTTAGAAGAAACCTGGTTGTACCGCATACAAGCGCACCTTCTTACAAATGTATAATAATTATAAGTATATGTATTAACAGAATTAACATGATTCTGACTTACACATCCATCATCATACATCGTATGTGCACATTTTTCTGTATTTATAATTGAAAGCTTATGCTAATAACCTTATAAAGCAGTCCAGTGCACCTCAGTCTCAAAAATAACAGGTTTAGAGTTAAGGTTTTTACTTATAATGTTAATAAAACCTGAGAATGTTGAAGTTTCATTGACATACGATGATTCTATGGGATTTACCCGAATAAAAACAGGAGAGCGGGAATGCAAGAGGTGCAAAATAAAGTCCTGTTGTTAAAGGAAAAGCGCTGCATGGGCAGGTAAGAACAACAGAAAGCAACTAAGAAGGAAGATCTGAGGAGCAGCTGGCGCGTAAACAGCGGAGAAGTGCAGTGAACTAGTTTATATTTGCTGTAATGACATGCCACTGTGCACAACTGTTGCACAAAGACAGGCAGGAAAAACACAAGAGTAGCCACCTTGTTGTGTAAATACATTGTAACTGGGTTCACTCGGTAGTAACGGTGAATAATACTCATCCAAGTTTTAAGATGTACTAGTTAATTTTTGCAAGTGTGCACTGTTGCTTTGTGGTTTATTTGATATGTGTGCGACAGTCTGTCATTAGAGACGCCTTGATGTGGTCACTGGGTGGCACTGAGGCTTCCTATTATTGTTGTTTTATGGCAACTTTCCCTCTCTTCCTCTGTGGTGTCCCCCATCCCCTCTTCCCTCCTTCACCCCGTTTCACACTGCGTTCCCGCCTCTGTCCCTCCTCCTTTCCTCTCCATCTCCCTTCCTCTCTCCATCACATCCATCTTTCTTGCTGTTGCCGTTGGACGGCTGTTTGTTTTCAGTGTGTAAACCATCCTGACACGGTTCCCCGGGGCGAAGGGCGAAGATGGGAATATTTTAGGGCAAGGGGGCTGGGGCAGCGCACAGTTCGGTCTCCATTTGAAGAAGTATGAATTAGGAGGTGGCCCCGATCCAGGCCTTATTCTCAGCATTGTTGATTGTAGTTGACAGTTATTGTTTTTGGTTTTGTGAATAATAGAGTTTTCTAACCGCTCATGATTGGGCTCCGCATATATCACGAACAAATTCAAAAGGACTGGTTTACCCAGGGGGAGATTTGACATTTGCTAGAATGTTTGCATTTTTGTCTTCGCTCCCCTGCCCGTCTACCTGTCACACTTCTGTTTTGCTTTTACGGTTTATGACATTATGATATGTTTATTGTAGATTGTACAGTAATTCATTATTCGATGGCCTGGAGTTGAATAAACCAGAGTGATTTTACAAAAGCACTTAATGTCAGTGTGTCAGCGTGGGGTAATTGCTGTTACAGAGAGCTTTTCTGTTACAACTGAAACGTACACATTTGAGAATGTTTAACAAACCTGCTTTCCGTTTATAGGAGTTTGTGAGACACTGAGTTAAGTTGAAACTGTCAGATAATTTATTTGCCAAGTGGACCCCCCCCCCCCCCCCCCCCCCCCCCCCCCACACACACACACACACACACACACACAGAGGCTGTTTGCCAGCCTGCACCTTAAGTAATGTCGTCTCCCTGCAGCAGTTTAGGGCAAATGAGTGAAGCAAGTCACCTCACAACAGCAACAAATAGATCCTGTTTGGATCAGCTGCAAGGCATTACTTGTTCCTTCGTGCTGCTGTGAAGACACTCTTCCCTCCCCTCTGTCACCCCTGCACCTCCTCGTTGTCTGGTGTCTGCACCAGCTCGGTTTTTGAAATTTTCTTAACTTGCTTAATCCCGCTTTTGTCTTCTCCCTCTCGCTGCACGCGTGAAACTTTAATTACCACAAACAGAATTTATTCCCATCATGTTGTGAACAACTCGCTTGGTCAGTCGAGGTGAGGGATATGGAGAAGAGGGGCGAGGTGACACTGAAGGCGTTCTTCTCGTACAGTTAATGAACCATGTGCAGAATTGAAAGAATAGCTAAATCAGTGACATGTACTTGGACATGGGTGAAGCCGGAGGAGAATGGAATCTCCGTTTTCCCAACCATGGGTCAGTAATTAGCACCTCTAATCTTGTTAGAGCTCTTAATTTTATTTTTGTTGGAAGCCCCATGACTAGTCTTACCACCAATGCATCACAGCAAAAGATGAACGGGACTGGAGATCAAGTGGCACACGAAATTCTCCGGCCCCTGACCTGAAGATCCACTCTGGGAACCAGTGGGAAATTTAACCGCAAGGCTTCCATCGTATCCCTAAATTTTACTCTGTGCCTTATTAGGAGATTCACCCATCCCCACTTCTTACGTACTTGACTGACCTATGAAACTATGAAATGTAGAAGATGGCCATATGAAAGGCTTCTATAACTTAAATTATAGCAGATTATCCTTCACCTCTTTTCCAAAAGACGAGCAGGATAAGGATCAGAGCGTTTGCAGGATTCTTCTTGTCATATGTTTGTGTGTCTGTGGGAGCTGCAGCATGGTCAGTATTTCTCTTCACATGTGTATTTATAAAGCATCTAAGAACCGATAGGATTCCAGTGTTCTTTCCTGATCCATCTGTGCTCCTGGTGCGAGAATGACTTACAGTAGCATGGAGGGTCTGCTGAGGTCAGGGAGCTAAAAATCACAAAGAAATGTGGAATGCTGAAAGTTGGCCAATACAAACAGGCAAGCCTGGCTTTCCATCCATACAGAGCTCTATAACCACCAGGCTAGCTTACCAGTATCATTTTCCAAGATCCAGAAACGATCTAAAACTGCAGGAGGGCAGTTGTGGCCACCAGGGGGCAGAAAACAAATCAAAGACTAAGACGCTTAAACGATTGAGGTGACGATGAAGTGATGAATCACATGACTTGTTTTTTTCTGAGGTTGGCCGACTAATTAGATTTTTAGCACTGCTACTATTCCACTTCACATCTTTCACCGAGGGATTGGGAATAAAAAGAAGACACGGCGAACATAAAGTACGACACCGCACGAAGCCCCGCCGTGTCACTCCAGGCAGTAATCCACGGCCGTCCGTTGCAGGATGGGTGTAAAAACCGCCAAAACCTCTGCCCTTCCGTTGTCCTTTACCGTGATGGAGATATTCCATGCCATCATCTTGTCTTCCCACTCGGCAGGACATTTATCAAAAAGATGAGGAACAGTAGCATCAGTGGACGTCACTTAAGTCTAAATGTAATGTCAATGTGTTGGAGATATAAGAGGGGGAAGGAAATTAACAACCTCATGATACACTTGGTTTTCATTGATAAAGTGATTCGGGTTTCCACAACGCGAGCTGCCTGACTGAATCGGGTTTTTGGCCTGTCTTACACGTGGCTGTTTTCATTTTTGTATCATTTACATGTGTATAAAGAGAGAATGTATGTTTAGCTACAGGTTGCACCTTTCATTTGTTTAACAAAAAGGTTTGAATTTTGAGGCTAAACCAGACTTCAGGAGGGGCCGACTTGGTTTTCTTCTCCCGTTAGAAGCTTCACCCACAGAGGGTTGATCCATAAGGCTCAGTTTCTCTCCCTGGCCCACATCCATAACAATAGAGGGCATTTTGGTCCAACAGAACTCAGTTGACTGCATCAAAATGAAGGGAGCAGTTAGAGTTTCGCTTGCAGTCAGAGAAAGTGAGCGAGGCACACAATGAGAACGCAAACACACATGAGTTGTTGAATTATGGGTAAAGACAGCTGAGGCTAACCAGGTTTGGTTTCCACGGTGCAGTGGGGGGCTTATTGAAAAACAACAAGGCTATGACTCAGTCCCGCTCTCAAGGAGACTCTCAGGCTGTAGACTTTCTCTCCCCAGAAATTCAACAAAAACACATGCAGTTGAATATGAAGGAGAACACCTTGAACAACATAAAACCCCAGGGTTCAATATGGTCATGAAAATGTTCCACGTATCCCAACTGTTAATGCCAAAAAGGGAGGAAGTTGGGACGGTGCATGGGGAAATGAAGGGAGGGAAGAGTGAGGGAGAGGAGGGATCTGTCCTCACATTTGCTATCAATTTAGGGCACTGAAAATAAGCACCAGGTTTTGCTGGAGCCGAGCAGAACACCAGGAATGTTTTTCTATATAAAACCAAGGGAGGGAGGGAGAAAGTAAGAGAGAAAGCTGGGAAGAAAGGGATAAAAAGAGAAATGTGTTTAAAGAAAGGGGTGAAACAAAGCAAAAAAGGTGAGAGGGGAGGGTTCTTGTTTGACGATAGCACCTTGGTTGCAGATGTTAAGCTGCTGTAGTTTGACAGCTTTTGGGGCAGAAGTGAAGCAGACTGTGAGTCATAGTGACTCTGTTAAGAGAGATATGACATTCAATCTGTGTTCTTGGGGTGATCATAGTTGTGCAGGGTTGAGCACTACACACACACACACACACACACACACACACGCATGCATTTTACAGAGGTATAAAAATGTACAAATGTTTGCTGACCTGCAGAGGAACAACAGTGTTGCACATGTAGGTTTCAGGGGTTTGACATACTCGTATTCAGCTGCACGCTTGCAGCTCCAGCTCTGAATGTCTAAGTGTTTGGTTCTGTACCGGCGCTGGTGAAGACGGGAGACTCCCTAGGGGGGCTGACTAGGCACAACGGATGAAGAGGAGAGGGATATCGTCTGAGACAATAATCAATAGTTCTAAATTTGAACAGCAACATACCTCTTTACTGCTTAGGATGGAGTTTTAACAAGTCACCAGCTTTCAAGATCCAGTACCAGTGACCTCACTAGCACTTTGAAAAAAGGACAACCCCCCCCCCCCCCCCCCCCTAAAAAACACAATGGCGTTCTGTGATTCCCAACTGACAGTTAGCTGGAACAAAAAAGATTCACTGCAAAGTTCAGCGTTAAAACACACTGCACCTAATTTCTACCAAATGATTGATCACCAAACGTAACCGCTCGACTACAGCGTGCATGGAGAGAAAAGCTGGGCCCGTAACAATACATCTGCAGGTAACGCATTGGCATTAATGATCAGCAAAGGCAGATTATTGTAGAGTCAAGAGTTTAGATATTTGAGGTTGTGAAGGACTGTAATTGGCATTAAGTTGACGTCTTGGGTTGTGTAGTTGACCCGCCAACAAAGCTCCTTCACTCACCTCTTATGCTGGTATAAACCGTTGACAAAAGACTAGAAAAGAGGATTGAGTTATAGAGCATAAGACTAGAGTAGAGAAGATTGGAGGTTGGGGGGGGTGTTAAGAGACAGACCAGATGTGTCTTTTGTTTAGATTTGGATTTGAACGGAGCGGAAAGGAAGGGTGTAGGAGTTAGGAGGCTAGTTTTGCAAGAAGGAGAAAGAGAGGGAAAGCAAGTGGGAGTGAGTGAGCTCCTTCTTTTTTTCCTTTTTTTTGGAAACGAGTGTAATGAAACCAAACTATTCAAAGCCAAGCGCCTGCGTGTGGGGGGAGAGGGGGCTGCGCTCTGCAGTTTGTGATTACCTACCAGCAAAACCACATTCATTATACTAATTGCTACAATGGTCCCAGTGGTTGGGGGTTGAAAAAGGGGATGACGGTGAGATGGACTGCATTGTTAACATTTGTTAGGCTCATTGACTCTAAAATTCATGGTATCTGTCTTTATAGTTTGCTGGGATATTCTCCAGGGTCTGTATGAACAGACAAACTGACAGTGTGGAGGTCGAGCTGAAGACTTGTTTCCTGTAAATCTCCCGGGGCCCACAGCGGCGTCCCAGACCCAAGCAAGCTCAGGGCATGCATCAAAACGTGTCAGGCTCGGCGCCATTGTGCCAGCGTACACACTTTACAAAAACAACCATAAAGGAAAAGATAGAAACAATTGAAAGACAAGAGCTTTTCCTGCATTTTACTGCTCAACGTTGCACATTTACCTCAGCTTGTATGAATATTTCCCTCCGCTTACATGCCACCAGTGTGTGAAAAAAGCTCTGAGCAGGTGACTGCAGTGGCAGTTGGAGCACGTGCGATGGTGAGCACACAGAGACTCACCCGGTTCAATCTGTTAAGTGTCGAGAGACCGAATCAACCCAGAAGGGTGATTGCTGCCAGTTGCCACCAATATGGCCAACAGTTGTTTGTGAATTCTTCAGCGAGCCTTCACAGGAAATGAAGGACTAAGTGACTAAACCCCCCCCAGCCCCCAGCCCTCATCTGACCACACACACGCTCATTTTAGACTGCACGTTTGTCTGCTTACAAATTCTCTGCTTGTTTGCTGTTTTTCTTCTTCAGCTGGACTTTTGTTGGTCGGTCATTGCAAAAAAAAAAACAAAAAAAAACAAAACAAAACAAAAAAACCACACATTCATACATTGTCAAATGTAACTCAGCTCCTTGGCTTTTCTCACATTGGCTCAGTTAGTCCACGTGGAAAATTTGGATAATGTTTTTACTCCTTCTCTGGAGACATTGTGCAGAGAAACAGTGACACGACTTACAGATAATTATTCAGGCTGCTCCTTCTTGCCATGTGGCTTCATTTTCTCTTGATTTGCTTTATTCAGTAATAGAAGAAAGGGATGGCAAAAATGAAGCATTTTATTGTCATCAAAAGCAAACGTCAAGCCACATTTACTGCTTAATATACAGTTTTGTAATTTAGCACATTTGTTAATAGCTTAAGATGTTTGCAGGGTTGAAGGAAATTACCAATGTTTACCAGAAATGCAGAAATGCATTAACTTTGTCCCCGCCTCTGCACATTACAAGTAAAACAGCAAGCAATAAAACGATGCAGCAGTTATGTCTAGAAAGGGCAGCGTTCAAAGGAGCTGTAGATGTTTAGTAACATAACCTTTGTCCTGCTTTAATCTTACTTGTCAGTTACAATAAAAGAAAGGGAAAAACGTTGGCCCTTACTGCTGAATGCTTGGTTGTTGCTCTGTAGGCATGCGCTCCTGCAGGATAAGGCCCAAGATTAAACATTTTCATACAGCAGTTGCTGTGTGATGTGAAACTGGGTAGCAAAAAGCGGAAACACTGATTTCAAAAGAATCTCATCCTTCACAAGCGGGGATGGAGTTGAGCCAAGTGGCTGACTTCACCTTCTGAAACCGACTGCTATGAATGAGCTGGAGATACAAGGTTGACATGGGCGCTTTTCTATTGTATCCCTGTCGTATTTGGACCAAAGCATATATCCCCCTTTTTTTTTTTTTTTAAGTTGGTGATGGTGGATGCTTACTGTTTTACAGCTCTCCACTGTGTCATGCACATTTACTTCTGAAATGTAGATCAAGGATAAAATTCAAGAAGTAATGTAAATCATCCATAAGTACAGACAGTAAGCAAATGCTCTGGATTTCCAAGTCGTTTTCTTCACGCCGTCTCCTCTTAGGAGTTACTGCATATGGGCATGGGGAGACCCAGGAAGAGCCGGTTTGACAGAGGCGGCCTCTGCCTGCTGCCGCAGCCAACGTAAAAGAGCGCTTCTTTCCCAGTCTTCGCTGCTGTAGTACTTCACTTCTGAAGCTGGGATGGAATTCTTTGCTCCCAGGAATAATAATGCATACGCAACACTCGCATGTATTGTACATTAATGTATATGTTTTTGCAAGCTGTGAGTCTTTGCATACTCTATCAATCAACAAGATTCATGAGAGATCCTCGTAGCCTGTGGTGGTTTTCACCGAGTCAGAAATAGCCACGAGGCTGTGAGCGGGATCCGGGGATCAACTGGGGTCGAATGAAAACGGTATAATAACAGCACTGTGTGTCTGCTTTTGAATTGAGGGGTGACAGTTTATGAATGATATAACCTTTCCTCACCCCACCCACCCACCCAACACACACACACGCAACCCCAACCCTGCATCCACCCGAGATCCGAGCCGGCCTCCATGGAATACTTGCTGGGTCAGAGATAAACCACGGAGACCTGACTATTCGGACCACACGCACACTAAGAGAGAAGAATGGCAGTGATATGTGGGTATGGAGGGTGGGAGTGGGGGGTGGGAGGGGGGGCGTTTTGACATCTACTGCTCGTTGAGGCAGTGAAGTGCGAAGGGGAGCTGGGCTCAGGTTTCAGATGAGAGCATTCTCTATGCAGTATATGTGGAAATGTTTGATGTCCAAGGGCGGAAATAAAAACAATGTTGGAGGAATAAAAAAATAAAACGCCAATCAGGGTTAGGAATACAGGGAAACTGCCCAATAAGACTGCCTCGTGTCAAATGAACCATCTCTTATCTGCAGTCTAACCTTCTTTTTTTTTTTTTTTCTCAGACGAAATAGAAATTTATTGAAACAAAAGTAAATTTTTATGTTGTTTTTTTTCCTTGAAATGTATAATACTAATCTTTGGAAATAAAATATCCATCATTTAAATATTTGTTGCAATTCACTGTGAAATTTAAGTCATTAAGTCAAAGTTTATTTGATTGTCTGAATGTCTAAAATGACTAAATGATGACAACACAAAGTAGTTTTTTAAGCTGAAAATTACGTAGATTAAACCAGATCTTTCCTCCTTTCTGTCGTTTATATTGTACTTTTTTACTCTTGATAGTTTTGTATGTTTGTGTACTTCTTTGCATTTAGTTTACTTAGTTTTAAATTATTTTATTTTGACCTGGAACCAGATGCAGAAACAAATAGTGTGCTCTAGTTTTGTGATCAGGTTTTAGGACGCGTGCCGCTCCGTGTTACCAATGACGGCAACACTCCCTGCCCGGTCTCTGTTTTCTTTCTCTGTGGCACGTGAGGGTCCCATGCAGGGTGCATTTGAAGTGGCTTTATGGAGGCCCTGGAGTGTGTTGCAAGGTCAGAGGTTATAACAACTGAGTCTACAAGGATTCCCACCCTTACCTTCTTAAATCCTTTTAACCTCAAACACACACACTCACACACACACACTCACACACACTCACACACACACTCACAGACCCTCCTCTCAAGGTCCCAGATCACTTCCAGATTGCCCTCAACACACGAGCAAGATCTTAACACCCTTCCGTCATCACTCTATCTTTATTGACACACATACATCTCATTTTGTACTCGTATCTCTAGAACACGTCTTGTATTCTGAGTTGTAATTTTTTTTTAATTGAATTGCCTTTTTGTTTTACATGAAGGCATGTGTGCGGTTTCTCAGGGAGATGTTTTCGTTCTCCTCACTGCTAACACAGAAGAGTCTGTCATTCGCTCAGCGAGGTGTGAAATTGCGCTGTCATCCACTCCACCTGTCAGAGGCTGGCAAAATGACTCGGATCCTTCGGAGCACTCATTCTATCTGATCATCTGTCACATGCATTCTTCTCTTTTCCTTGTGTCTGTTTTTCGCTACCCAGCGTTCACCATATCACCCGCCGCTCCATCCCCCTCCCCCTCCCCTTGCAGGCTTAACATCTGCTTCTAGTGAGGGCCAGAAAAGGGGATGTTGAACTCTTAAAATTAATTAGTGAATTACGAAATGCTTGAGTGAGGGGAGGCCTTGCGAGGCTCCCCATTACTCACTCCTCTCCACAACCCCCTGGTCCTCCCTGCTCCACCGAGCCCCCATCTCTCCAAGTCCCAGGGGGCTGGTTTCTCACCCAGGACCAATTAGAGTAGGAAGTGAGGGCGCTGACCCTCTGTCAGGCCTCATCAGCTCCTGTGTCACCTGACAGGGGCCATGCCACGCCACCACAAGGAGGTAGAGACGCAGAGAGGCGAAGATGAGCCTTGACAACACGAAGGCACGTTATACTAAGCTTTGACAGCTAAACTAAGGCCTTCTTTTTACCCATGTGAAAATTACTCACTTCATTTATCTGCTTATTTCACTTTCATGTTTTTCACCTGCCAGAGGCTCTTTGTGGTTGCTGTCTCCCAACTTGAAAGTTGGTGGTTTCGTTTTCAACTTCACAGTCCATATGTCAGTGTTTTCTTTCGGAGAACTGAAGCTCATTCTGCCTCTGATGTACTCATCAGTGTGTGATTGTGTGTGAGAGCAAAAAGGCACTGCCTAGACTCAATAGAAATTAGATCTCTGTAGATGTAGAAGGACCAAGACGGCGTGTGCGTGGATGGAGGAACAGGGCTCGTAGTGTGCTTGGAGTCATCAGGTAGACTAGAAAAACACTATATAAATACAGTCCATTTACCAGTCCTGTTGCTTCTAATCAAGGACATGCGTGGTTTCTTGGAAAAATAAATGACCACCTTAAATTTAGCTGACGACGATTAAGCTGAAGAGTTACAGTGCATAATTTTAAGCCCATTTTACAAGTCGTTGAGCTTGTTGACAAAAAAACCCCCCAAAAAACCCTTGGATGGAGACAAGTCAGCGAGCTTGCCGTGCACACCTGTTCAGTCCAGGGATCAAAATGTCTCCTAAGCAAATGAATCACAAGTGGCTGGCATTTAGCACGCACTTACACCTGGCATTAAAATGTATACCTGAATTGCATTTTGAGTGATTGTGTCTTTCTTCCATGCTTCTGCTGCTGACTGGCTGCTATCTGAAAAATAGGTAAGACACTTCTATCCTAACAAATCCAGTTTTATTAAGTTACACCCACATCTACATGTTCTTTCATCACTGCCATGCACTTGTTCTTATTTGTGGTTTCTTTGTACCAAACATGCTCTTCTTAAATGGCCCCATTGCAATATGAAAAACAATCACCATCAGCCCAGGGAGACCAGTGTGAGGTTATGAGCGTATCAACCTGGTCCAATCTCAGAGAGCCCAGCCCCCCTACAGAGAAAACGTTATGCTGCTTGCATTCCCAGTTTTGAAAGCTTTGCCTGATCAGATAGAGAAGTACTGATTTGTTTGTAGAAACTATTTGCGTGAGCACTGAGAGACCCTCGGTGATGGTTCCATAAGGACAGAATCTTCTGCAAAAAGCCAAAACACAAAGTACTGATCTTTATAACAGATGCAGTTAACAGTTGAGTTAAATTGAGTTAAGTCCTTTCCATGTAAACCAAAGACATAAACGAAGACAACGTGCTGCTTTGGAAAGTACTACCGCCACACAGAACAGGTTTGGAAAGTGAACAAACACCTATACAAACTTCAGCTTCCTTGATAATGACAATGTGAGTATCTGGTTTTGTAACTACCTCAAGGATGCAGGATTCAGAAAGGAGCTCAGATCTTGTGACATACTCCAGTTACCTTTCACATGGGAGTCAAAAATCTGACGTTCGGGAGTTCCTTAAGTGCTCTTTCCAATGCCTAACCTTAGTTAACTTCCACCGCGGTATATGTTAAGACAAGCACGCAAAAACGCAAGTAACGTCCCTTTAAGTTTACTTGTTTCTTCTTCTTTTTCTTCCTCTGTTGCATTTATCTTTTTCATCTACTTTTTTGCTATTTTGCCATTTTCAATAAGCAAAAATGTTGTATTACTGCCATCGCGTGGTAAGGAGTGTTATTTGTTTGGTCAATGGTGTCATGGAGACGTGCGGGCTGAAGGGGCTGAGGAGACGGTCGGCGCTGTTAGAGCTCCCGTCTGGTGGGTTTATGGAAACGCACCTACTATGTCCTCTGATTGCTGTCATGGCTGGCACCAACATTTCCAGACCACGGTTATACAAGCAAACTACTTGTCTATGAGGAGAAATCCCGACCAACAGCGCACATTTAAGTGGACCACACCACCCCTGCTCTTGGCCACATCTCCCAACAGATGCATCTGGAGATGGACCACATGACCCCCCTAGATCAGCATTCGTGGGCTACCTTGCCACCAGGTATTTGCTCGCAAACGTTACTGCTGGGCCTAGATCCAATAACAACAATAAATTCAAATTCTTTGTTCTGAACAGATACAACTTGTTCTACTCCTCCTGTGCTGTGATAAAGGGTCTGACACTTTTTTCTTAAATAAGTTGACGTGTGCAGATTTATTGCTTGAAATGTAGGCAATGTGAAAATGAAGGTGAGCGTACTTGAAAGTCAGATTGGTTTTATAGCATTTCGGAGTGAAGCGTGTCTGTTGTCCTGGATCCTGTTTTATCAGATGGAGCACAGGAAAGTGTTTGAAGCTCCCACTCCTCCTCTCCTTCTGTCAAGTATCAACAATAGCACCACAATTTGTTCCCACATTATATTTTTGTCACCCTCTCCACCCTCCACCCCTTCTCTCCATCGCCTGCTCTTCACCCTGCACCTTTTCCCACTGTCGTGTCCAAATTCTCAACTTTTTTTTCCCCCGCGACTCTTATCTCCCAGTACTCCTCCTCCATAACATTTCATTTATCTTTTCCTATCTCTCCTCTCAAAATCGCTGCTTCTTTCCCCATCCCCTACGTCCCTCTCTTTCTGCCCCCACCTCCCTCTCCACTCTTCCTCTCATCCGAGTTCTGTTTGCGTCTGTTTACCTCCATCGTTATACCAGATGGTTTGTGTTAAAACTCAAGGTTTGACAGCTTGTTTTTTTTTTCTCTCTCTCTCTCTCTCTCTCTCTCTCTCTCTCTCTCTCTCTCTCGCTCTCTGTCTGTCTCTACTTTCTTTTCTGGCAATATTATTTTAACATTGGGGGGATTGCTCAGACTTGGAGGAACACAGAAGAAGGACAAGCAGGGGGTAAAAGGAAATTAAAATGTAAAAAACACTGAAGTATTAAAAGCAATTATTCTGTCAAGTGAAGGGCAGCAGTCATCACTGGGTCCCTTTTGGTTTGGTTCCTTGTGTTACTTTTTTAAATAAATAAAGGCACATATAATGTAATATTCATTTGAATCACATCTGTTAGGGTGATTTCATCCACCCCCTCTCCCTCTGCTCCATGTCTTTTGGAAGGTAGAGGGGGCCCAAGTTGACAGATATAATTGCTTGTTTGCTGGTATTTTCTTAAAATCTGTTAAAGGCAGAGGAGAAAAAACGAGAACGTCTAAGATTTAGAGAAGTAGAAAGCGAGACCACTTGGCCCTTACACGGCTAATTGTCTGCCAGCTTTCCTCCTGCTGCTGACAAAGAAGTGCACTCACGTATGCGTTGCTCTTCTTTACTGTACATACGAGCGCTGGAGTCAAGACTAGATCAGATGTTTGTTAGAGAGCGCTGATCTAGAAGGCCACACGTTTAACATATTACATCAAACCTGAGTACTACTCGGCAATCCTGAAACTGGTCTCAATGAACCCTGAATGCAACACTGAAGCTAAGGATTTCTCTCCAAGCGTTTCCCGATTTTCCCTCCGCAAATCGGGCTAAAGTGTTCAGTCAGGCAGTCCAAAGCTACTTCTGCTGACAGCAGTTTGTCTGACTTTGTTACTTGATACTGGCTTACCATCAATACAACGGTTTGTCATCGAACACGCGATGATTTGAAGGAGCATCAAGCAGAAAAACAAAATCTTTGGGTACTTTAGAAACTGTTTCATCACAAAGTCTATCCAGCAGAGAGGACCCAACCCCGTTGTTTATAATACTTTCAGCATGTCTTCAACATTTCAGCGGTGTGCGCATCACAGCTGAGCAGATGTGGACTCAAACCGTCTACATGTTGCTCGTAAAGTTGATTTATTTTGTTTTTCAGAAGCACTCTTTTAGTCCTCATTTTATTTTACAATCATTTCATGAGAAGACGTAAAAGAAAAAAAAAATGTTGTTTCCGCACTCTATGGGCAGCGGTGTATAGTCGCCCATCATTAATCTAAATAATCTTTTTCATCATAATTCTAAAAAATTAATATTCGCTATACTTTATTCATTTAGAATATGTCTATTTTTATTCCTATAAACAGTTACAGCATCTGCCAACACATTGCACTGTGATGTTTTCCATGTTTTTCATCCCTTCTTCCACTCTGGTAACATACACAAAGGTGAGAGTGAAATAGATGTCCCAACCACTCTTTTTCTTTCATAGATGAATCTGTGCCTCGTATTGCGAGTTTGTGCTATCAACGTTAAGGTGATCCATTTTATGAGTCTGTTATCAGCTGTAACATGATTTAGGACTAAGGACCCCGAGTTTTTGTCAGGGAACAATCCGAGTGCATGAAATGGGCCTCCTCGTTACAAAGTGTTTAATCGTGTGCCATGGCCGTTTGATTCCCGGGATGCCGGCTGTCTCCTGAGCAGAATTAGTGTGATTATTGTCGTGCCTGTTTGCGAGGGAGGCTCCGGTCTGCAGGCTGACTGAGCAGGTCTGCCTGACACTTTGCCTCTGCCAATGCACTATTCCCACTGTCTCTCTTCTCATCCCCTCCTTATGCTCTCTTTCCCTCCTTCACTTGTTTAGCTCCCTCCTTGAAGAACCGCAAACAATAAACCCTCTGTTGCATTTAACCTCCTCATGCCCCCCCTCTCCTGTCTCCTGTCTCCTACTCACTTGTTGCTTTCTTTCACTCTCGATCCAGCTGTCTTTCTGTCTGTCTGTCTCTTTCTCTCATAGCCGTTTGGGTTCTGTCCATGGTCTGTTACTCATATCCCTTGGGTGATTTGAGACTTGTTTGTGGGCTGGGACCATACAGTAGAACAAAGATGACACACACAAACATGGTGAAGCCACCACTAACTCCCGGAGCGGATCCAATGAAAGCAGGAATTAGTATTTTGTAACAGCTCAGACGGCGCGGAAAGTCGGCGTGCTCGTTTGTATGTTAGCTGGTACCATTGCCACTCGTCATAGCTCCACAGGAGCAGCGGCAGCAGCGCCATTGGGACAGCAAACAGATGTTGGCCTAATCTTCCCCTAATGAGATTGGTCCCTCATTCCTGTGTCTTTATGGGAGCAGCAAGCTGGCAGGCAAGCGGGCTGACACTGTGAAGTTCTTTATGAGAGAAAAACCACTAAGCTAAAGGGCTGACGGTGCCAGAGTCAAGTGTAAAGGCAGGCGTGACCGCTGTCACGTGCAGACAGGTGGTGGGTTTCTACTGTGGCTGGTAGGAAGCAGGGTGGCTGTCAGGTGTGTAGCAGTTCCTGGATGTGGGCGGCTTTCATGTGATGACCCTCGCTGGGCCGTTACAGTAGAGCGCAGCGCTGCAAACTTCTGCTCATCACAGCATCATTGCTTGTTTTTCAGACCACTAAACCAACGCACTTTTTCCATTTCAATTTCATTACATGGTATAGATTTGAACTTTAACGGCTTGTTTTCCATGAGAGCAAATTAAGTTTTAATTGCAGCTTAAAGATAAGAACAGACCGTTTTCTTAAAGCCTGGTGAACGCTGCTGTAATAACAACAGTATCATTTTGTGGTATAGAACCTCATCCGCTGTTTATCTTAGCAGCTGTTGCCTTTTCTGTCTGCGATAAACTCATTCATGTATGAGGGCATTTATTTTTCTTCCTCTAGATCCAGAAATGCTGCAGCGCAGTCCCCTCCGAACCGTTACTGCACTTCGCACACGCACACATGCAACAAAGCCGGCGTAATTGTACGGTCACGACGAACGCTTGACCACTGGGCAGTCCGTGCAGAACGCTACTATGTCAAACCTGCATCACTGAACTTAAACTGCAGCTCGAAACAGCCCACTGGCTGGGCTCAGAGAGGCACAAACGGCTGCGGGCACACAGGAAAAGTGTGCTCACGTTCAAACACTTTGATGCAGGCTCAGATAGGCTATATAAAGTTTACGTATACAAAGCCAGATATGCACGTACGCACTGAAGGGGTCACTTGGTACATTCTCCAAAAAGAATGATCTCACTTGAGTCATTAGGAAACTGCAGGCTGAATGAAAAGCAGACTGACAGAAATAAGGATGGGGGGGGGGGGGGCAAATGTCACATGAGCATTTGTGTGACGCATATTCATTTTCATGTAAGCTGATAGGCTCGCTGATGATCCGCTTTCATCCTGCATACAATAATGACCTTAGTAAACATACTTAACACATGTTGTCATACGTGTGTTGTGCACGTCTTTTGGATATGTGTTTGAGCTCCAGACAACTGGGACGTCTGTGTTGAGAATGTCGTTGGGGATTCACCCGTTACTAAGCAACAAATTATGGGAATGATCATTTTTAGAAATAAAATAAGATCATTTGTTGAGTTGCGTACAGGGATAGCCTCAAACAAATGAAGCGAGAGAGAAGTCTGATTTTCACGGTTTGTATTTGTTGCTGGATGGATTTTGTGTCAGTTCACGATCATCAGCAGTCACTCTTTGTATAACCAATTTATGAATTTCTATGCGTATGACTTTACATGTGCCTGTGACCCGAAGAGAGCTGGGACATGCTCCAGCCGGTCTCCCAGACCCTGAATAGGAACAAGCCAGTACAGACGGATGGATAGATATATGGACTGACGGAGGTGACCTCTGATTTCAGCTTCATGGAAAACTCATGTCTGTGTTTTAGTCTCTTTCACTTCCCGAGATGATGCAGCTACAGACATCTGATAAACTACTACTTTTCTTAAACCTTTCTATTTGTTGTTAATATTCAGTATCCGATCACTTTAATGATCTTATTCATGCAGCCTTCTCACCGCTGGTTTTGAACACTGGCCTCATGTTCTGCTAGGCCGCATCAGACTAAGAGTCTAACAACATTTAAAGCAGATCTGTAAATGGACAATAAAAGTTTTATTCCCTTGGAATGTGGTCCAGTATTTTTATTTTTTTTAAATGGGAGTGCATAGGACGTCCTCCCTGTGATTCATCCTAAGCCAAATTTATGGACGGAGAAGTGCATGCTATCCATTCAGGGTGGATGAAACCCAGACAAGTGCCTGTTACTTCAGAGACACCTATTCAGTACTATATGTTGACTTTAAGGCCATGAAATGATTCTTAAGGAATACTCCGCGTCCCGCTATGCGAGCAAGAAGGCCCAAATAATTATCAGCGCTGTCAGCGCTGTTTTTAAAACCTATGTGCCAAATCTGTACGCCTTTGCTCTTAAACTATCTGTCTGGAATCCATGCAGGGAAGAGACGTATTCTTCAGCGTTGCTCAAATTTACACCTTTGGTCAGGCATGTGTAAATATGCCTTGGAATGTACCAATAGAGTGTAGATGGGAGACAATGCAGCTGGAGACAATCTGTGATGTCTTTACCGATTAAGAACAGGCTTGCAGTAATCAAATGGAGACTGGAAGAAAAATGCAGAGCCTTCTTGGGAAGTGTCTGTTAGGACGCACCACCTCCTCCTTCCTGTATTCATCTCTTTATACCACATTATATCTTTGCTGCTTCTGTCTAACCATTGTCATCGTGTCGTAAACCTCGCTCCACACCTGACTTTGCCTGCGTGGTGGTTGAGGAGCTTCTCTGTATTGATAAAAAGGATCTTTACAGATAAAAGAGTGCAGTACAGAATCAGTACATTAGACAAGCTTGCTGCTACACTCCCTCCTTACAGTAACAGAATGACATATCAAATTATCTCTCTTTTCCTTTACTTACACACACACACACACAGGCATGTACCATGTTGAGTAAAAACAGTACTGTGTATTTAGATATCTTGCCTGTGGGAAGGGAGGTAAAGTTAACAAGGGGATGAATATTAATGCTGGTTAAACCACATATTTTAGAATCAGAAGGGGGAAAACCCTGCTTATTTAACTCTCTATATCTGTCTTTACTTTTCCTGTTTTCTGTGTGATTTGCATGTACGTGCGTGTGTTTGTGATTTCCCACAGACAAATTCAGGGATGTAATTGCAACAGAAGGATATCTGCAAATACTGAGAGTCAATGTTAACCACAAGAGCAGTGAGCATGCATACCATACGTTCATATATGCAAACAGGCACAACTCGCTGTGGTGTCCTGAGCCTGTGTGGCCCAGCGCTGGGATGTGGAGTGAAGCAGGAAATGTGTGAGCCATGAAGGCATGTGTTTATGCTGGCTGCAGTCGCCCATCACCAGCCAGAGGGAAAACAGACACCAGCGCTGCTTCGTTTACTCACCATCTCACTCCTTCTCCTCCAAACCTTCAATGTGATCTTTTCTCACCTCAAGCTCTCCAAGATTTCTTCTCTTGCACAAGTTTCCTCTTTATTCCTCTCTTTTTTCCTCTCTTTGTTTTTCTTTACATTTCATCCCTAAAAAGGTGGCCACAACCTACAAAAATAAGTCAGGACAAGACTGTTTAATAGCACTAAACCTATCTTTAAAGCAGTTACAGTTTAAAAAGGGCACAAGACACTGAAAATTATCCTGTAAAAAAAAAAAAAAAAAAAAATTCTTAAAAAGCAAAAAAAACAAAACAAAATAAAACGCCTCTCTACAGCAGCAGAAGTAGCCCTAGTGGAGACTCTTCAATGACTAATGAAGGCGAAATGTTTTGATAATGACACTAAATAAAAGTATGAATACACATTAAGATAAATAGTGAAGGCATGAGGCAGCGCTGATTAAAGAAAACAACCCACCTTTAACGCAAGAGAGAGAGAAAAAAAGACGGACTTGCAGAACTTGGCTGTATTTCCCACAGTTGTTGGCCTCAGCCCTGAATCAACAGTTCACTCTCATCAGTGTAATTTCTCCTCAAGGTTTGGACAATAAAGCTTTTGAAAAATAAAAGTTCGATCACACAGTTGAATAGCTTTTAACAGCTGTCTGCTTGCGAGACAGATGCATTAGCCTAATTACTGCCTGATGTTTCCTTCACTCTGTATTGGTTGTATATGTGAAGTGTGGTGACCCGTGGTAGCAGCATTTGATTAAGATCCATCCTCTCTCTGGAGTAGGTGTTGGAGCATAGTGCAGCGGGCTGCTTTTCAGAAACAAAGGGCCGCATGCAAGAAAAATGTGTGTTCACAGCACAAGTATGAATGTTTCAGAGGAATTTTAGCATTCACTTGGTGTTATAGGCCTGTTGTTGCAGCACGGTGGCGTGGTTGTTAGTACTGCTGCCACATAGTGGCAGGGTTCCTGGTGCAAGTTCTGTGTGGACTTTGCATGTTCTCCCCATGCTCATGTGGGTTTACTTTGGGTACGTCCGCTTCCTCCTGCAGCATAAAAACAAGTAAGTCAGATTAACCGGTGACCCTAAATTGGCCGTAATAGTGTCAGCACGTGTGTCGTTTGTCTATGAGTGGGCCTGCAATGGATTAGGGACCCGTCCGAGGTGCACCCCTGCCTTTCACCTGAAGACAGCTGGGAAAGGCTCCAGCATGTCCCTGTGACCGGTGCAGATAATGGATGGACCTATCATACAGATGCCTGCAATTTTATTTTATTTTATTTACCAAGATGACGATGATGTCACAGGCAGCTGTAAGCATTATTGTGTCCCGTCTTACAGCCACGGGAAGTGTGAAGTATTTTTTGGGACTTTCTAAGACTTTATTATGCACAGGAGAGAGAAATAACAAGAAAAGCAGGAGCGAGAGATCTGTCAAGGGTCTCCGGCTAAACTCGAACCAGGGACATTGTGGTTTGTATTTTCAGCCTTAATTTGCCTCGGAAGACGGAAATTTCACTTTCCACTACGGAACTTGTTATTTTACAGAGTTAAACATGATTACCATGTGAGGATAGATAAAAATACAGGCCTCATGAAAATTTACCTTCTAAGGCCATTTTTTAAAAGCTGTTTTCCCAGCCTCCTAGTCCACAGCTTAAAACCGTCTCCTCTGTCCTCTTCAGTCCTCTTCAGTCCTCTTCTGTCCCTCTCCCCGAATCTGAGCGGTACCCTCTAATTATGGGAAATGCGATACCCCCTATCTCGCATGTGTCCTAACAGCGCCGAACTGGAATCCTCCACCACCTCATTCATACATAGATGGAGTAGTCTGTTTCATTTTATTCGTATTATAATAATAAACTGAATAGGTATTTAACACAACTGTAAGTTGACTGGACTGTGAAGGAATATAATCATTGGATGGACAGTGACTGGATTGGACTCACTTGAACTGACTTCATATTGAATTGGATTTAAAAACAGCCATAGATTGGTGTGTCTCTAAGTTTATATGCAATTGAACACAAATATCCACATTATGTTAGGATAACGAGTCCAAATTGTTTTGAATGATTCCATAAATACAGACAAACAGTTGGTATATTTCTCAAGCTGAAGTTTGCAGTTTCAGAGTCTGACTGGAAAAAAACAAACCTCATGGACAAATATTGGAAAAAGTGTAGGATAAGAGGAATGTAAAACACTTCTTGCATGAGACCTGGGTAGTGTTTGAGGGATGGTGTGGGAGGAAAAAGAATGATGTGTGGGGTGACGATAATGGTCTTGATGTGCTTCGCGAGATCTGGAAGTGAAAATATAGTTGAATCTCTAGACTCCTGACATTCTGTGTCAAATGTGTCATATTTTATTTTAAGTTTGTTGGGGAAGGGGGGGTGAAGGTCTGTTAGCTGTAAAGATGCATAGAGCGGTGGTTTTTGAAAAGAGTGCTCTTAAACTGTACACTCTCCTTAAAAACACACCCTTAAAAGTACAAAAACCCTAAGCCAGCATTTAATCCTGTACCTAACTGCACTTCCTATCCACCCCCACCCTACATGTTTGATATCATCACCCAATGCACGCTGTAGATTGTGATGGAAAATTGGTCAATAAAGACAGAGATATAGGATCACCAGGGGCTGTGTAGGTCAGTTTGGGAGCAGATAGAGTTTGCCATCCAACCACAGTTAATGTCAGTGGGATCTGTAAGGCTAAGTCCCGGTAAGCATGTGGATCCCGGTGATTGAGTGATTGAGCGCTTAGTGTTTGAGCCTGTGGACAGCCCAAATAAGTTAATCCCCACCCTAACCATCAGTGACCTCCCCCAACCAACTTCATCCTTTCACTAACTCTAGATCTACAGCGGAGAGAGAGGAACGGCAGGAAATTTAGTATACAGGGTTTTAGTAGGGCTAGTCAACAAAAGCTCCTTAATGGTTTAATCAACAGAGATATGCATTTGCTGTAATACAAGGGTGCCTGTGCAGCTTTGCCCACACTGTACAGATCTCTGAAGGCCAGGAAGGCCAGACTGCAAAGAAGAGGAACTGTGATTATGGAGTTGGATTAAAAGACGAGGTTGTGCTTTTTTGATTGGGGACAGAATGAGAACCGGAGGTCAGGCAGGCTTGTTGGGAATTGGGTGATCCCTTTATAAAAATCCACTTAGATTTGGATGGATGCAACGTAAAATATTTGCTTTTTTTTGTGGGGGAAGATCTGGGAAGGCCAAACTGTTATATGTTAATACATACATTTCCATGCCATGAAGAAAAAAGTGTAAATAGCAAAAGTGAAATCACTAAACATTGTGCATCTTTCTAGGGAGATGTTAGATTTGAATGTTGTAGATGTAATAAGAATAATGTTTTCCTCCCTCTGTTCACCTCTGGTCATGGGAAAAGGAAAGTGCACACGCCTTGAGTTCCAATGTTTTATGTATCAGGACGAATAAAAATAATCTAATTGGCATCCAAAACAATAGATAAGTACAAGTTCACATAACTAGGTCAAAATCAGAAGCAGCATGTTAAAAATGACTAGATAAAACAAAAGTATATTCCACATAAAAGTGGCTTAAACTTGTGTGTCTCATACGTTTTAGCTCATCTTCTGCACAAAGTTGCTTCACTCCATTGTCATTTTCAGGCATTTGTGTGTGTGCAGGTCAAGAGCACAAATAAATATCATAGTTTGTTGTATGACTCTTCGTTTGACGGCTTCTTTGCATCTGCTCAAATGCAGATCGCTGCAGGTGTTATGCAGTAGGTGTCATGACTGTGTCAGCACTCCAGCTTACAGTCATGACAGTATCTCATTTCTCTTTGGGGCTAAATAAAGTAATATTAATCTAAATCGAATTAAATTAAATTGAATTACCCAATTTAAGCCCAGTTTTAGCTGTACAGTACGTCCTGATACGTAAAACTGTAGAACTAAGAAATGGTTTGTTTTCTTTTTCGCACCACTTTAATGACTTGTCCCCATATGGACTTGATGAGAAACAATCTCCATTAGACCAACATGAAAGTCTGGTGTGTCAAAGGGATTTGATTCCCTATTCCAAGTGCCACGGTTTCACGTCATAAAGTACGAATCCTTTGTCAAACTCTCATCGGCACAGCTTCCTTAAAGTAAGAAGGTGAATGTGGTTTTGCCACACAGAAACAGGCGGACACGAAAAGATCATATGTCTGTTGAATAAGCTGTCTAAGTCAGAACGTCCTCTCCTCCTGGAGGTATTTGTTATGCTCCGCAGAGCGAGCCTACCTCTTCTCCTTCAGCTTTAAATCCACTGATCTTAAACGTATGATTTCGTCAAAGGCCCACTAAGTCTGACTCCAGTGAAAGTTGACTGGGATTTGCTTTATTACCACAATATTGGTATCCTTGGAGGGGTAAAGGACGAGAAAGAGGTTGAGAGGAAACGTGAGGAAGATGAAGAGAAAAAGAGCAGAAGAAAGATGAAGAGAGTTGATATGGAAATATGCAGTGTCTCACGTCACACCAATTACAGGAACATTTAGAAAGGAGTTTCTGCAGAAAACATTAGTATCCATACCCACTCTCTTCCTCCTGCTTTCTCTGGCTCACTCTGTCCTATGCTCTCTGTCCCGCCTCCCTCATTTTTTCTTTTTCTTCTTTCTTTTTTTTTTCCATTTTATGTTATGATCCCAGTGGGGATACAACTGGTGAGGTACTTCCTGCAATAAGTTTTCCTTCAGTGTCCTTTAGCATATGTGCGCTCCCCCCCTCGACTGGGGAGCTGTGGAGCAGAACTGAAGCATCCAAAGACTCGCTGTACCTCTTTCAGCTGCAGCGAGTTTTGGCTTTTCTCAGATAAACCCTGTGGTAGTGAATGTGTTCATCAAATGATGATCGGCCATTTCTGCCTCATTTGCCACGTCTCATTTCTAGTCCCTGTTTAGTAAAGTCAGGAGTAAAGCATGAAAACTGTACCACCTTTATGAAATCATCACAATGTGAACTCATGTGGACCCTTTTACATGTTCTCAACAACATGTAACAAGCAGCTCCATGTTTGCTGAGACAGTTGCTTGGCTATTTGCTGTCACTCATACAGACTTTTTCAGTCAAGTTCTTTAAATTTAACTAGTTTAGATGGGTTTTACCAAATGCAAGCTAGAAGTCCTCACGCTGTGCTGACCTCTGACTCTGGAGGTTAATGTAGACGTAGGATCATGAATCCATAACTCAAAGAAACCCGAGAAATTACAGAGAAGAGTAAATAGGGGAGGTCGAGTGTCCATTGGATGGAAGGGTTCTCTGTGGACCATCTTTGGAGCAGCAGAAGAGACGCATGGATGTCGCCAGGACCGTGATGATTGAAGTGTTTGGGTTATCGCTTAAGTGGTGACCGGACCGTGCTGGCTCAGCATGCTTATACTTCTGGGAGTACCACATCTGTGGTCTCCACGGAGGTAGTGTTTAACTCTAATGACTTAATTTGTCACTTTGGAGGTGTCGTAACATAAAACGTTTTACTGGAGGCTTTTAAACTGTAAAGGCTCACAGGAGGAAACTTTTGAGTCAGGAGGCATGAGAAAAAACCCAAACCAAAACAAAACACCCCCCCTGTTTTTTAACTGTCTCACAGCCATGCAGGTGATAAGTCCAGAGGACACTGTCCTCTATTCAACACAGGCTAAAATAAGATTGTGTATCAAATACAATCTGCTGAAGTGAAAGAACTGGGGGTTTCTTTTTCTGCGCTTCTTAGTTTGTGCTTTTCCCTTTTCAGGCCAGACATTTTTATGTAGGTGTGGTGAGCAGCCCACATCTGCATTTTCTTTTTTTTTTTTTTTTTAAATCTGGGCAGTGGAATTTGAAACCAAAGCAAAATATACAGGTCCTTTCATCAAGCCCTGCCAGAGTGAGGAGAGAGGAGAGAAGAGGTAGAGATGGGGATATGACCATTAGTCTGTTCTTCTCCACTCTAATTTCCCTTTGAGATAAGTGAAATCACATGTTGGCTGCAGTTCTGGGGGAAAATACAGAGGAGATGGGTGGAAAAAAAAGAGGAAAGGACGTTTCAGCATGATGAGGCAGAACGGGGCAGAGATGACCATTAAAATTAAATAATGGCAAATAAATTTAAACCAATTGAAGTCATACAGTATATCAAGGACAACTGTTTTGAAGCCTCCTCATCTTCCTCTCTGATTAATTGATTCTTGATTACCCGATGAAGACGATGAACCTCGCTGAAACTACAGAGGGGAAAAGTGGCATTCATATTCTGTCCATCAAACGAACGCAAGTCCAATATTCACGGCCGTGTTTATGTCCTTTCAAAGACATTATACACTGGATATGATACAATTAAGGAGACAGTGCATTTCTAAATAGACAGATTTGATTACATTTGATTCCATGTGATTTGACTCAGTACAGCTGACAGACTTGTTCATACTTTTATGACTCAGGTGTTTCTTTTTCTGTGGAAATAGAAACAGGTCATTCCTCAAAATATGGCATTTGGTAACTAACTGCTACTATATATTTGAAAGGAGACCAAGAAATATTTGGCCCTTCATAGTACAGGAAAAAAACTATTTTATTTATTTTTTATGAGCTTTAACTTCGATATTTGCCGCTGTTTTAGCATTCAGGGACTCCCCAGGTGGGTCTTCAGGTCTGTCGGTCTGTTGCTTTATCGATGCTTTGCAAATTTCCATCCAATTTCCTTTCTTTCTTGTAAAACCCATATGGTTTACGCTTTGTGAAGTTATTTCATTCTTATAAAAATCGACTGTTTTGGGTTTTTTTTTTCAGACATTAGATTTGAGGTTGCGTTGTGGGTTGTTTTTTTACAGCAACGCCGGTGGCCCGGGGGGGGTGGGGGGGGGGGGGGGGGGGGGGGGGGGGGGGGAGGGGGGGGGGGGTGAATGCCACTTTCACCACTCCGGGCAGGGAATCCAACAGAGAGACCTGCTGACTCACTGTTTAAATAGTGTACAGATGCAGAAACGTAGATTCATGCAGGGTTTATATGTCACTTTTGGCCATTTACTTTCTTTTTTGTACATTTCAGTTGATCCAGAAATCCTCACACTCATGGATTTGCATCTTTAATATTAAAGTTATTTTACAATTCACATTTGTTTCGCCTTTAGACGTGTGTCATTTAGTTTTGTCTCTGTAGCCACAAATTAATAATATTAAAAACCGGCTCTTCTGAGCCGTATGGTTAAAGTCTTTCTGTTTGTCTGTGTTTGATTATTCCGAGGTAGCATGCGCTGGGTTAGTCTGGGAAAAAGTTTGTTTTGACCAGCTATTCTTTTAGTCACATCTCAGATTCAGCACTGTATCCAACTGTAGACTGGTTTCCATTTTTAGGCTGCTATTCATGAGTATGATTCTGGCATAAGTAAGAGTTCTTTGAAAAGGAACATAATGAAAGGCATTCCAGCTTTGAGAGCAGTACTTTTGAAAGTAAAGCGTTTAAGAAGTCCTTGTTTGGACCAGTTTGAAGTCTTTCCACAGGGGTAAGAGGAAATTTCTTATTCACTTGTCGTTTTCTCAGCCAACTGTGGAAATTCAAACTAGCAATCAGTCTTTCATAAGTTATCGCTTAGACGTGTCACCGCTTTCTGTTTTTGTCCGTTTGTCCTCAGCTGTAGCAGGGCCGTCCAGCAGAAATCTCCATTGATCTCCTGACTTCTAGACTGCAGCAAACACAACCCTTTAACTCATTCTACCTGTAATCCCCAGCCAGGACACATTACCATCTTGCCTGTTTTCACAGACGCTTTTTCTGACTGCCCTCCTCTTGGATGGCGGCCAGTGGCACAGACAGTGTGAGTGATCTGCCTGAGCGGCATTTTACTACCCCTCCCTTAACCTTCTTCATCACTCACTCACTCGAACGTTCCTTGAGTTTGCACCGCTGACAGCCCTTTAATCCACAGCGAGGCATAATCCGGTCCCTGGTGCCAGTGGTAATGCAGGCTTAATTTCATTATGGTGTTTAATGGGCATAGCAACAGACTGGGTTACATGGCTGTAATACTGTGTGGGTACCACTTTGGGGATGGCTCCCAGAGGCATTCGCAGTCTCAAACAATGACTTCCTTTTTAGGTCCTGTGCTTTCAGCTGTGTGTTGATTTCTATTTAAGCCTTTTTGCCTAGTTTGTTGGTCAGTCCATGACTTTAAGGACCAAATCATTCATTATTCAATTGACCTTTTCTAGCTTTTACTGCATTTTCAGGACAGCTATTGGGTGGATTTGTGTATAAAAAATAAAAGAAATGGCACAAACATTCACAGATTCACTGGGATTGATTACAATCTTTTCCTTAAACTAAGACTTTCATTGGTGATGTGTTTGACCATTAGTTTTTATAGTTTCCGTGGATGCACGTTTGTTTTAATATTAGAGATGTTGCATATCTTAACTTTGCCTTGGCATATTTAAAAATGTTTATTTAACAAGGACCTTAGAGCTTGAATTTTTCCAGATGTTGCTTGCTGCATAACCTCCATGTCTACTTTACAGAAACTCTCCGTGCCATGTGATTTCATCTAAAAGCCTGTTTACAACTTCAGATGATGCATTGCATCATGTACCATGATTCTAATGTTAAGTTTCTTTTCCTCCTCCATATACATCTGATATTCATATATGCAGAGATCATTTCAAACAGAATGCGTGCACATAAAACTGTGCTCAAGTGAGAAAAACTATTAATTTAAATGAGTGTATGTTAATGTTGGAGCTTTATTATGTCAGTTATAATTATATGTGTAGTTGTATTTGTTCCTAGACGTTTGGGCTGGATGACGATGGCCAGTTTAAGGTAGTCGGATAGAGTGATTAGACTATTGGTTTTGTTTTTTGGGTCACGATTTTGCTTTTACTCTGTCTGACTAAAGGGTAGAGAGCTGCAATTAAAAAAGCAATAAAAAAGGAGTGAAAGTCAGCTGGTGTGGCAAAGAAGTTCTCTTCTCCCAATCAGTTGGAGACTCCATCATTCCTCTCTCCCCAACTCCATCCATCTTCTGACACATCCCTCATTTCCTTTTCTTTCCTCCCTCCTCTGGCCCCCAAAGTCCCTTTTTCTCAACATTTCTTTACTCCACTCCACCCTGTATTTTTTTCTGTTTTTTTTTTTTCTTTTTTCATTTGCAATTACAGTAATATGTAACATCAGGCGTGGTGAGATTTAGGGCTTTACCTTACATAACCCGGGGATTTAGCTGCAGGATTTTAAGGCTTCTCTGAGCCGCTGAGCTGGGGGCAATCGGGCCTCTTTAAAATATTTTCAAATGGCTGAAATCCCCAAATGGCCAATGAGCATGTAGGGATAGGAAGACTTTGAGGGCCTTGATGTAGCACAAGCATCATTATTTTGTATTACCATGGACCCTGATCCATTTAAAATACAGCTTTCTCCAGTCTATTCTGCATCCGTGCTGGCTGTGAGGAAATGGACGTGGGTTAATATGCAGCACACACACACACACACACACACACACACACACACACACACACACACACACACAGACAGTGGCATTTCTGACACATTTACAGTACTTTACTGCAGCCACCTGAGTTACATGTTTGTACTGTTTATTAAAGATCTTCTGCAACGCTGAGTGCTCACACAAATCTCCTTAATGTGCACAGTTTGGCATTATATTAAAGATCCTGACTGTCTTTTTGTCCCGACACACAAGCCTCTGCATGCACACACGCAGGCACACACAGTTCTTGGCTAATTGAGTTATTTCCCCAAAAGAGGGAAGGGGACAGTAAAGCAAGTTGCAGGATTCTGGATGTGTGTACATTGAGATGAGAGGTGTGTGTGTGTGTGTGTGTGTGTGTGTGTGTGTGTGTGTGTGTGTGTGTGTGTGTGTGTGTGTGTGCGTGCGTGTGTGTGTGTGTGTGTGTGTGTGTGTGTGTGTGTGTGTGTGTGTGTGGGCGCATGCACGTGCGTGCGCACTTTGGCTACGCACAGTTCTTGGCAACCTGCAGAATTTTTTTCTTTTATTTGTTAAATTTAATTTGATATGACTTTATATTAAACTGTAAAAGGGTAGAAGGAGGAGTTTGGGTTTGGCTCTTGATCACCACGCCAACCAAAGCCTGATTTTATTCCTCCTTGAGGCAGGCCAAACGGACAGGCCGTAAATTTGAAATAATGAACTGCCTGGCCTAACTTGGTGATTTGTGCAGGGAGGGAAGTGACTTGAGGAGAAGAGCTGGGTATGGGCTGACGGAGGAGAGAAGGGGAAGGAGTGAAATAAGAAGAGAAAATAACCTTGACAGATAGCGGAGTGAACAAAAGCAGATGAGGATGTCATTTGAGGACAGAGCTTTTGCACTGACAAGAAAGGAGAGTATGCAAGAAGTGCGGGTGGCGGGTTTAATTCTATAATACTAAATATGCCGTGTGTTATACAGTAGAACGAGTAATGTCAGGGGTTATGTTAGTCTCCATAGAAAAGCCTGCTTCCTCAGCTTCTTTGGACAAATTTTTAATTTTTCCCTGGCTGAGGTCCTTAGCTGGAGGGGGCAAGTTTTAAGATGTAAAGCCGCTGGGATTAGGCCCTGTATGAGCGGAAGACACAGGGGATCAGGCTGGGATGAACCCCTGCAGGGTCGCAGAGACCGTGGTTGACCGATTTGCTTGTCACTGTCAACAAGAGACTATGCAGCAGTCTTGAATGTTGTATTTGACGGTACACGCAAGGGAGGGATGAGATGAACATGAATTTAAGCTTAGAGTGAGGGATGGATGTGGAGGCTGATGATGTCATGGTAAAGTGCAAAATTGTTTTTAAGTCAGGGAGAAACAGCAATATGTTGGAACTCTAATTGAATTTTGGAGTTTTCACGGTTGAAACTTTTCTGTTTGCATTTTTCTCCTGTTTATTAACTTTTTACTCTGAATGTGTGTGGCGTTCCCCGGATCAGCCCTCCCCAACTATTTTTCAATACATTTTACTGGTCTCCCTGTGTTTTAACGGGCCTTTATAACACGGCTGCAGCTGCAGAATAGAGTATTGTGGGGAGAAGGGTAGTTAGGGACGGAGGGGAAAAGTAAGGGAGTGGGAATTGAATCATGAAATGAGGACCATATTTCCATACTGCTCTGAAATGTGGACTTTCCATCTTTGTAACTAGGCTGCTCTGTCCTTTCCTCCTCTCGTTCCTTCTCTCTCTTTCTCACCCTCTCTGTTGTTGAAGTGTATCGTGCAGCTGTTGGTCAGTAGTTGTCTGTTTGTTTGTCTCTGCCCGTCTCCCCCTGCTGCCGCCTCCCCCCGCCTCCCCCCGCCTCCCCCTCTCAGCCTTTAGCTCATGTAAACTTTGCTTTTCGTCATGCTTTTTCTACTGCAGGGCCTCTGCTTTTGATTAAAGTCAGAAAAAAGCTGCAGATCTGGCTCTTGCTCGCTCTCAACTGTAACTAAGACAGACGCCATTTCAGTTTTTTTGCTTCTCCCACCACCACTTTTTCAGCCTCGTTTTATGCTTTCTTCTTCCCCACAGCAGTTTGTTTAGGCCACGCGGCTTTACGAAAACTTTGCTTCCCAGTGTTTGTTGAGCTTTCCGGCAACGGGGTTCCTCATCTGTTATGACCACGACAAAGCAAACCGTTCCTTTGGACTGATGATATGGCAGGCCAAAGCCTAAAAATCCCAGCAGTCCGAAGTGCTGACTCCGTCACGAGATGCAGCAGTAGAGCATACGAAAGTCATAGCTTCACCTTCATCCTACCGATTCAGATTTTTCCTCTTCTTATGGATTTGTCGCAGTCTGCTCCCACTCTTTTGCCTGTGACCTCAGCATCCTCAGATCTTTCCCTCTCATTCCCACTCCTGCTGCTGCCTCTGCCAGCCACACCATTGGAGTTGAGTGGGCCGCAAGCATCTGTTTACAGTGCTCTTTCTGCAGTGTGAGATAATGATGGCCAGATACAACCCACAGTATATAAACACATTGCCACCTCCCTCCAGCAGTCCTCAATTCAGGCACAGCCTCTCTGCGGAGGGTCTAACTGCTGCTCCAAACCAAGAGGGAGAATCCCGGTTCACATAACCTCCAGCAGTCTTCAGAAATATGTTCCATTCATTGTTTTTTCTGGATGAACGAGGGTCAGCAAAACACTGGGACACATGTAGGAATATGGCAGATGCATCTGACCTGCAGTTGTACAACGTGATCCATTTTAAGTCCAGTTGGTGTGGAATACTACGTGTACATGAAACAACTGGAGCAAAGTCGTATGTAGAGACGACTATGCCTCAGATACCAGATGGATGGGGATTACTACATCTGCTTTGGGTCATGAAGGCTCACAGGAAACCAAATCAAATTGCATTTCAAATTATTTCCAGTGGTTGTCTAATAGTTTTGGTACTGTTTATTCTCTAAAGATTTTAAAACTTGTGTATTTCTACACAAAAACAATACTCACATTTTTGTCTCGTGGATTTTGTACAAATTCAGAATAAAAAAAAAAAAAAATTTAAAAAAAGAGATGCATTCATGGATTTCAACAACTGCCCCTCACAGACTTTAGTTAAATGTTTTACACCGGGTAAATGCAGCATGTAATCAGATTACCTGTTAAATAAATAAATGAAAACGTGCAGTTGTAGCGTAAGCTTACAAGTGTGTGGGAGGTGGCACCATGGTAGGTTCACCCAATTGTTTTTAATTGTCTGAACATCTGAATTTTATTTGTTATAGTTGGTAATTTTGAAGGTTTACACAGTTACACGCCAGCTCGAGGGCCATAACACAAACTGTAGAATAACTTTGAGATTACAAAAAATTAGGGTTTTATTGCAATAAAAGCATGTTACGATCATATTTTGGGGGAATTCAAACAAGCATAGCTCACAGGTGTGGGCAGTGACGGATGATTAAAGCCTGTGCAGCATCCATCCGGCGCTGCCACTGCAAGACTACTGATGGTGCAAGCAAATATGAGTACGCGGGTTTGTCTGCATGTATGCACGTTGTGATTTGACAGAAAATGGAAGTGCACTTTCTCAGCGAAGCTGACAGGAGGCAGACAGGCATGGTGACAACTGAGACCAAGACCATAGAGTGGACTCTGGGGCGCAGGTTTGTTGGGAGGGGCTTGGCTTGACCGAGGACAAGGCTGGCAGGCACATGTTGATCCAAGGAATATGCAGGCATTTGTGTCTGCTTGCAGTTCATAAACTACACGCTCAGAGTCATGCAACATCACACACATGGTTCACTTACACAAAGTCCTGTCCTGCTCTCTGACCACCGTTTGTAACTGGAATAAGTTCTAACATGATGAAATGAAAAGAGAGGAAAAACGAGGGCTGTTTCTGAAAACAAAATGATTCCAACTTTATGGGCAGCCGCGTAGTTGCACCTCTTCCTCACCTGAATCCAGTGTCCGATCCCGCTAGGGGCCCTCAGGCTCCTCGGGGGCGTCAGGAGAACCCCTGCGTGCCGTCAAACTCTCTGAAACACACACAACCGCTGCAGGCGGAGTGGAAAACATCGCATCATCATCTAAACTGGCTCCTCATTTCAGCTGTCCAGCCTCCTCCTCTCTGCTATCTCTCTTTCTGTCTTCTCCTGTCATCCAACTTATCCATCTCTTCTTGCTCCCCCTCAAGCCCTCCCTGCCGACCCTTTTGCTTTTCTCTCCGTCCTTCTTCCACCGCTTCTCTATGTTTTTCATAAACTTCTGGCTAAGCTAGAGCCAGTGATCCCAGAGGCGTAGTGTGAAACGCTAGACATTTCTGAGCAACTGCCAAACAGATGCAGGCTCATCTGGCTTACCCCTCAACATGAACATCCTCTCCATTTAATACCACCGAGTCATAAGCAACAGGGTTTCCACTGCACTGAGATCTCATCCCTTTCAGCCGCAGCAGCTCCAGTTTAAATGAATGCGTTAAACATCTCACTTATGATATAGTCACATATCACGGTTGATGTTTAAACTAAGTCACCTCCTTAGCTCATTTACTTTGTGTGTGTTGGTTTTTCATGCGAAGATTTTAAAGTTGTGACTGGTAACGTTGATGAATATGTTTCTGGAAACAGCTACGTGGATTTTCACGCATTTAATCTCAGATGACCATGTTGATTCTGTTGAGCGGGAGGAAGAAGGGTTTTAAAGCTTTTATCTGGGTTAATAAGTTAATAGATGGATTGATAAATGGTGGGAATAAATCTCCAATTATCAGCTTTACCAAAGGAGAGCCTGGGTGGAGCTGTAAGCTGTCTGAAGTAGGGTAATCCTTTGTGCCTGACATGTATGGACATGCC
This sequence comes from Xenentodon cancila, assembly GCA_014839995.1. NCBI lineage: Eukaryota > Metazoa > Chordata > Actinopteri > Beloniformes > Belonidae > Xenentodon > Xenentodon cancila. The sequence continues at coordinate 23,972,156 of CM026214.1, forward strand.
TTTAGATTCGTGTATGATGCTCATCTGATGGGGTTCATGCGTAAGAACTGCACATACATGTCACACATGAGGCTGCTGCTGGGGTCTGCATTCAGTTAATGGTCATAAAACCGCAGTATGAACTCTGTTCCTGGAGTGGATTTTTAGTCTCAGGCGGTTACAGGACTGCAGCTGGAGCTCGGGACTTATGTGAGCCATCTTTCCCAGTGCCACCATACCTGTAAAGGCGAGGGTCTGGCGTATTTATCGGCTGGCATGTCAGAGACAGGACGACCAGGACAGTTGTTTACTCACCTTATCTGCCCTAAAGATAAAGCCAGCTTTGACACAGACAGCAGACAGTCCTTATATGTTTAGCCGTCCACACAAACACCGTAAGACTCATTAATTCAAGTGTGCACAAGTCTGCAGCAGTGTGTGTGTGTGTGTGTGTGTGTGTGTGTGTGTGTGTGTGTGTGTGTGTGTGTGAGAGAGAGAGCAAGAGAGAGAGAGTGTAAGAGTGCACAGAAGCAAACTACATAAACACACGGCTCCATTTGGAATCAGTGACCTTTGGGCCAAGTTCATTCCAGGACACAGACTGACAAATGCGGCTAGGCGGTGACTCCCAGACAGCTGGTGGTCAAAGGTTCCCTTTCTATCTCTGCCCTCATTTGGCTGATTGCTTGTTCTCAGGACTCATCTGCTTCTCTCTGTCTGTATGTCTCTTCCTCCTCCTCTCCACTATGTCCGCTGAAAGAATAAATCTTATCTTCATCTCATGCTCAGTTGTAAAGCATACACTACATACAGCTGAGTTAAAAACAAAAGTCATGCACATTCAGCCTTTGCTGGCATCACCCATTCATCGCTGCCCTAATTCATTAGTCCAAATGAGCATTTATGCAGAGTACACATTATTTTTACTGGCTCGCTTTATGTGTTTGTGTGGCGTTTAACAATCCTCATAAAACACATTTTCCACGTCCTCGATAGATTTGGGAGCGTTTATTTGCATAGTTCAGAAACCCCAAAATAAATCTTTAGTGTTTTCTGGCCCCTGCTGGATCACACTGAGGGCCTGTTGGTGTAAATAAAGAGCGTGATGCAAACATTGCTGTCTCGTAATGTGAATATTTCGTTGTCATTGCATTACAGTGTAGGAATGACCTTATTTCAGCACTGCCATTTAGACGACGCTGTCAGAGACGTATGAGATGTGACTTTCTGATAAATTACGACGTGTTACTGTTGTAATTGGAAAGCAGTCTAGGCTGATTATTGACACTGATGATTTACACGTGTCCTCATACATAAGGATGGAATCATCTTCTGCGAGTTGCAGACTTTTGCCTGATTATGTCACTGTGTTTAACGTTTGAGCCTAGTTAGCTTTGAAAATCATGTGTGCTGACAGGTGTCGTAACAACCAGTCACATGACACAAAATCTAAATCTAAAATCTTAAAACAATACGTGAGTTCAGAAGAGATAAATGCTTTTTGGATGAGCGGAAGTTAACGGATGGATAGACGTTGTAATGTTATAAATATATACAATATATTGAGAATCAAGTAAATCGTGACGGTGGCCTGCTGGTCAAACTCTGCCACAGTCGCTGTAGGGGCTTTTATGCACAGTGAATTCATGATAAGTCGAACCAAACCAGCTACCAGTTACCTTGTAAGCAGATATCCGCAGGGGAATTGGTAGGTGGGGGAGGAAGATCTTGGTCGCCGTTGAGGTCAACAGTTGCCTGACCAACGGCGGTGCAGTGTGTTTGCCAAAATGCAGTTTCAAACCCCACAGATTCAGAGTGGCTTCTTTAGAACGAGCCGCTGGCTGCCTGGCGGCTTCAAGAAACCCCAAAACACTGGCTGTCAGCACCAGATACTAGGTCATCATACGGTGATTGACGAGGCCCAAATCCACAAAAGAGCCGAATCACGTGAAATCATAATTCATCTCAAGCTTTTTGCCTTTGTGTTGCCCATTTTGTCCAGGTTGACTTGCCTGCATTTGTTTGGTATAAAGTTTTTACTTACTTAGCCATACCCGTCTGTTACGGATCCAGTTCTTAGACCTTCTCTTTAAACTAAATTGACACAATGAAGACAAGTGGAAAAAGTTCACTAGGTCTGCTCCCCACATAGCGCCTGCATAGAGTGTAAGTAATACTGACGGGTCTCCTTGAGGTCTTTGTCAAGTACAAGTTCACATTACAGCACATCCATCTGCTCCTATGGACGTGTTTGTGAAATATAGCTGGGGTCAGGATTCTGCGAAAATAGTTTTGCTCTGTTGAGATTTGGAGCAGAGGGTTTGCACTGCCTTGTGGTGGCTGTGGTGTAGAGAGTGTTTACTTTTCCTTGCCTCCCCTGTAGTGCCGGGTCTGATCGCATCTGCGTCCTGCCTGGTACCCCCTTTTGTACCCAGCTGTAGTCTCCTCTTCTGCATTGCCAACAAATCTCTCTATCTTTCCCATGACGTCTCTTAATATAAACCCCACCATCTCCAACTTCTGTCTCCCTCCTCTTTATTTTGGTCTTCACCCCTCCCCCATGCCCTTCCTTTCCATGGCAAAGCCTGGCATCACATGATCCCACTTGTGCCCAGACCCAGCTGCACATTCACCCACATACATGCACGTATATGACAACGGGGGTGGGGGAGTGGAGTGCAGCTGGGCTGCTCACATCTTTCATTCAGAGCTTCAAGCTGAGGGCTATACTTTCTATACCCAGTTTTGTTTGCATGAAACTTGATATGCACACATCATTGGTGAAATTTAAACAAGCTTCTCCGACTGGAATGCTGGGTCACACGCTGAGGCACGGAAATGGACAAACTTAGCATCCAGTGTGTCACTGTGAAAATAATCTTGGAGTTGTGTTGGTATTTTTGTGCTCCAATCTTTAGAGTTGCAGATATTTAATTTGTTGGTAGGAATTTTAACCGAAGTCTGATATGCGAAAGACCTTTTGGCTCACACCCCGCCTCCCTTTTTTGCTCGAGCCAGAGCAGCCCTGCTGGAATCTTTCCCACTGGTTTCTGTTCCTCCTGCGAGAGGCAGATTTCTCTAGCATGTGTTGCTGCCGTCCCGTCTCCACTACCAACAAGTGACATCTGCAGGCCAAATGGAGGAATAACACCTCCCCATATGCATTTTCAGTTAAGCGGTAGAGGTTCAAATCAAAGATGCACAGATGGATTTAAAATCAAAACCATTTTCTGAGAGCGTTGTAGGCAAAGCTTTGAACACTAGTCTTGAATCGGTGGAGGTTTTTTTGCTTCTCTATTCCTTTTTTTTTTTTTTGTTCTTCTATCCTGAGAACAAGCAGGGTAGTAAAGCGTCTCGCTCTGTCCCCCTTCCTGCCTATCTCTCTCTGTACATCACAGCTCATCAGCATAGGCAAAGATAAAAGAAACAGGGCAGAGGAAGAGTGGAGGGGGGTATACATGGGCAGCCAGCCAGGCCCCTCCATCCATCTACCCCCTGCCCTTTTCTCTCTCCCATGGTTGATTCCCTTTAGGCCTCTCTCACCCCTTCTCACCCCACTCTCCCCCCTGACTCTCCATCTCTGTGTGGCGTTGGCACAGAGAGGGTGCAGGCGGCACACAGACGGCCACGCAGATGGGCAACGGGCAATGCAGGACTGCCTCCCCACACCTGCTCCTTGCTGGCACAGGGCTCAGGCCATGCAGTGCACACACTTTCACATGCACTAATGCATGCGTACACACACAAACACAGATGTGCATGTAACACAGAATTCTCTCTCCAAATTTATTGAACTTTCCCACATATAAACACAATTGGGGGATGAAGGGGGGGTTGGGGGTTGGGGGACATGGAAGTACTCCCACAAACTGCTATAGATGGATGCTTATGTGTTTTAATAAAAGAACACCATCTCCCTCCCACACTGCGCTGCTCAGCCTGTCAGTCACAGATGTTTACACGCTTATCTCCGACTGTGCCTCAACATGTGCTCTCCAGAAATTTTTGCATTTACACATGATCATAAACATATATAAGACACAATCTCACATCCATAGCCACCAAGTGATGTATTTATACTCTGACGCCCACACATTCACACTCCAGAACTACTAGCACAGACGCACATTTCACAATTAATCATATCGCCCCATGCTGTGTTGTCACATGGAGTTACATGCCAGTCATTCACCGAACTACAGAGGCATTCGCCATTGTCACTTTCTTACTGAATGTGGGCACAAATATTGATTTATAAACGTTTGGAAAGATGTTTTAATACGTCCAAAAAAAGAAAAAAGAAAAAAAAGGAGACATTGAGTTCCTGCAAGCTTGTGACTGCTATTTTGTTGAGACGGCCGCTGATGAAACTGCCAGATTTTGAAGCTGCCGGTTTAATAGGTAGGGTGTGGAGAAGGAAGCCAAATAAACTTCCCATGAAGGTGCCAAGAATAGCTGAAAGGAAAATCCATCCCAAAACAGAAAACCCCTGGTGTTATTCTGTCCATTTATGAAAGCTCAGTGTTCATTTTTAATTTGAAAAACAAGCTGTTCCAGTGGCGGTGAATGGGTCATCGCTCTAGTCAGAGAACACGTGGCGGTTGCAGCAGGATGGAGGCACTTTCCCTCCAGAAACGTGCTTCTTTATTTAATCTGTCTTTCTTTAATATTAAGGCAGTAAAACATGGAGCTCATCTTCATTTAAAATAGAAAACATAATTTTAAATAAAGTTACAGCATCGTAGTAAATGGCCAAAGTAGATGACTCAGTCTAGAGGCTTAAGCAGCTGTTCCAGATGTCCAAACAGCTCAGCAGCAATAACCACAATGTTCTTCCCATCCCATTATTATCTTGTTACACTTAACTGTACATATTCTAATGAAACAAATTCCCATGAAATATCCTGGTATATTTATGCATTTATGCATTTGTCTGAACCTAAATGGGAACAAACCAGTCTGGACCCAAACCGAATACAGGAGTGTCCAATAAGAATCTCTGGCTTAACAGCCAAGCTCAGAATGAGATTTGCTTGTAGAAGATTGAAACACAGGGTGGTGGTGGAGTGATCAGAGGGCGATGAGCAGTTTTCAAAAACTGGAAAACAAATTACACAACGAGGGGTTGGGGGTGGGGGCGAGGAGGGAAGATATGGTTGAGGAGAAGAAGAAGGAAAAAAAAAAGAAAGGTTGAAATAAAGTCCAATAAAAGAGCTGGGTGAACATCTGTGTGGGATAGCCGTGGGGATTAGGAGGGTTTGGAACATTTTAAGCGCATTAAAGATTTAAAAAAAAAGGTCAGAATGTTTAGCAACATACCGATAAACCTCTTAAGCGAAACCCAATTGGGGAGGCTGTTCGGTTTCTGTATTCAGAGGCTGGTGGATGGGTGAGGGTGAGCGTTGAGAGACGGGTTGGAAATGCACTCTTCTACTGTAACTGAAAGGCACTCCCGCATTAGAACATGCCACAAACGCAGTGTGCCTCATATGCGTTCTGCTTCACATCGGTTTGCATGAAGTTGTGCAAAAAAAAACAAGAAAACGACACTACACATGTGGGGAACAGTAGACCTCTTTAAAAGTAATGTTTTATATGTCAGAAGATAATTAGAAAAAAATCGTGTGATCTCAAAATTAAGTAAATATAACCTGAGATGTGACAACATGAGATGTTACACAAAAACAACAAAGAAGCAGGCATACAGAGGTGCTGTGTGAAAATATAAGTACCTCACTACCGCTTCCATGGGCATCAACAGGTTGTAGCCGCCACTGACCCAATACGCTTGATTACTGATCATCAGTAAGTGTGAACATCCTCTATAAAAGCAGATGTTCCTTCCCTTTTCTGGTCTGGACCGTTCAGGTGTGTATTAATACCATTCCAAGAGAAGCAGCTGTTTCTGCCCGTCAGTCTGTCGAGGGTTGCAAGACTCATTCTGCAGTACTGAAGACTATCCACAAGTAGAAAAGGTGACAGCTGCCCGTTCTCCGAGGAGTGGACGTGACGAGTCCACCACAAAATCAGACCATGCATTGCTCAGAAACTGAAGGCGCAAAAAAAAACAAACATTTCTACAGGCTGTTGGCACGTTAAATATTGAAATTCATGACAGTACAATTTGAAAAAGACTTGAAAACTATGGCTTGTTTGGAAGGCTTGTCAAAAAGGCTGCAGCCACATTCCCTCAACCCCAAGCTTGAGACTGGTTGCATTCACGCACTCCATGAAGAGAGAGGAGAGATGGAAGGAGTGAGAAGAAGAAAAGAGAGGGAGAGGGATGGAAGATGAAGAGAAGCAGAGGGTTACGACAAGGCAGAGGTGAAAGAAAGATGAGGGAGAAAACAGTAGTGGACCTGTGTGTGCAGTTGTCAGGCAGGTGGTGAAAGAGGGCCCCTGTCATGTCACTGCGAACTGGACCAGGTCTTGGGAGCCGTCAGCACACAGAGGGTCTGGGATCATCAGCTGTAGTGCCAGTCAAATCTGCAACCGAATCCTTTTGTTTTTTAAATAGTCTTTAAGACTTCTATGAAACGGATAAATAAAATATTTTCATATTTTCATGTTCACTGTGATTTGTGGCACAAAATACTGCGTTATTATTATATTTTAAGGTTACAAGTTAAGACGTAGAGGTACAGACAGATACTCAAGTGCTGAATATGTTGAACTCAAGTTTTATACGCGACATTTGTAACTTATAGCGACTATGTCATGTGGTCATCGTGAACTCAGAAAATAAAAACGAAGCAGGAATCGACTCTGTACCTCAGTTTATTAAGCTCTGGGCTCTCTGGAGAACGCCCGACGGGTTCTGTGTCTCGTAGTGGCTTCTTGGCTGGTCTCTGTTTACTGGACTGTGTGTGATTGGTCTCATTTTGTTTTTGTCAGAAGATCCACGAGGACGCCAGTCTTTACAAAACTCCTCTGTCATTCATCTGTCGTCTGTCGCCCACACACACACACACATGCATATGTCATAGATATTTTAGCTACATCCGGACAGCTGTTGCATGTGTTTTATTCAACTGTCTTAATTGAAAATACTGTCAGCGTTTGTTTGGATTTACGTGGTTGGATGTTGGGTTAATATGAGGTCCGTATCAGGTATTTTGGTGTAACCTGCAAAGGTGCCAAAAAGCTGCTGCTTATTCTCAGAATGATTAAACTGGAAATTAGATTTCTTTATTTATGGATAAGCATTGCTTCAGTGGCTTGTATCCTTCCAAACACCATCAAGTTTAACACGAAAAGCTGTTCTATTTTATCTTCAGGACTAGAACGGTGATTTTTATAGTCCATCAACAGTCTGCAAAATCCTCTTCTCTTTGTGCACATTAAATTACACGAGGCCTGTTTGCTCATCTGTGCTTGTGATGCACAAACAAACACTCTGGACCACTTGGTAAATCAGCAAAACGTGTACAGCGTGCTCATGTGTAATGTGCATGCAGTAAAAGAGTCCATTAACACAGGCGATGGCTGCCAATGTGCTAAGTGAGCATGTGTATGTGATTTTACATTCAAGTGTCTCTTAATGATTGGCACTTGTGTAACTGTGAGTTGGTTTATATATGTGTGGTTTTGTATTTTTGTATGTGGGATAAAGTGAGTGTGATTTTGAAGTGCACGTACATTAGTTTGGGCGTGAGTTATTAGTCTCTGTCTGCGTCACCTGCTGTGATAAATGTAAAACAAGTGTTACCTTTTGCAAACACGCTCCTGGAGAGTATCAGCAGCGACTGCACAGCACACTGACCAGGCAGCGAGATCAACGTTGTGTCTGTGTGCATGTTTGTGCGTGCATGTGTGTGCATGCATGTGTGTGCGTGCATGTGTGTGCATGCATGTGTGTGCGTGCATGTGTGTGCGTGCATGTGTGTGCGTGCATGTGTGTCTGTGGGGGTGATTAGAGATTCTACGGTGTATTTGATGGTGTGTGTGTGTGTGTGTGTGTGTGTGTGTGTGTGTGTGTGTGTGTGTGTGTGTGTGTGTGTGTGTGTGTGTGTGTGTGTGCGTGTGTGTGCGTGTGTGTGTGTGTGTGTGTCGTATTATCTCTTTTGAGGCATGTGCATGGGGCCTTGGGGCAACTGTGTGCAGGAGATAAGAATGATTCATCTGTGTTTGAAAATTGTGTGTGTGCATGAGAAAGGGAGAAAGAGAGCGTGTTTGTGCTTTGGAGTCAAGTGTGTTCATGTTTGGGGTGTGCACGTGCAAGCACTTGAACCTAAATGCTAATAAATGTAGTTACATATGCCCCAGTCTGTGTCATACATTTGTTATCAGTGTGGGTGTGCACAATGGGTTTTGTGCGGATTGGAGGCCTGCTGGCACTGATTTTACTCTGCAGGTGGTCTATATGGCATATATAATTGTATAATAATACACAGCTTCTCTATTGTTCAGCGCTGGAGAGAAGCATCTTTGTTCATTTCACGTGTCACGCTCCTTCCTGTGTCTACGCCTGTTTGTGTGTGTGTTGCATTTATTTTCGTGTTTATTTTCTGAGGAGAATATGAAGAAAAATTCCTTCTTAGTTTTAAGGCCAACAATTGAGAGCATCCCCTTTCTTGGTTGCCTTTGATTGCCTTTGATTTCCATTTTCCATGGTCCTTCCCAACAGCGCTGATGATGGAAACCACCATTACACCCGCATAAATGTGGGCTGGTGATCACAGCCGATGTTACAGTGGTGGCGAAGGGGCCTTCATACCGCACATTTATACGAGATAAAGTGAGCACAGAAGCGGGGTGATTCGATGGAAACATTGCTCCAGTGCAACGAACCCGTGTAACAACTCTGCGAAGTGTCTTGTACCTTAATGGCAAATGATCTGCCACTTTAATGGAAGTGATCACCCTGAAAGTGAAAAGCACACTGCCTCGTGTGTCATCACACCACCTCCTGAGACGCCTGAGACTGGGTTCGTCTTTGCAAAGGTCTGAACGCTGGATTTGAACATGCGGTTAGCAGTGGGTTTAATATTGTAAAATGGAAAAACGACTGATATAGTAATAAAGTCGGCCTCGTGATAGTGCAGCTCTGCGGCTGCCTGACGGTTGGGTGCCAAGAGATACTTAAACAAAACAATGCGCTGAGCTCGTGCCAGTAAGCTATATTATTATCTTCATTCCCTCTAATTGCCGGGCCAAACAGCAACACATATGCACTCGCAGGCTTTAACGGGCACTCCTCGTTGGGAATTTAAGTATATTGTGCCATCCCTGTTGTCATGACAGTGAGGCGCTGAGCTTTGGCTCGGGAGCTGTCACCAAGTGTAAGTGAAGGCATGTGGTTGAAGAAGTTTGACCCGTTTCTGCTCGTACTGAAATGTGACTTTCTCTTTTCCTCCGCGAGCGCTGCTGTGATAAAAACGGCCCTGGGCTTCGTTTATTCTCGCTTCCTCGTACAAGATAACCTTCCGTGGCATAAATGGGTCCTTTATGTCGTGCTTTCCACCTTTCTTCGTCCTGCGTGCGTCTGTCGGACGCGTAGGAACCGCTGAGCGTGCACGCTTTGTGCATGATGCTCACAGAGCTGCAGACGAGCCTCCCAGCGGTTTTATCCTCACTCTGTCCTCTGTAGGTCTTTTTATCTTGAAGACCGTTGGGGCTGTGTGTGAGAGAGAGTGAGCTTCGTGAGGATGTGTGTGTGTGTGTGTGTGTGTGTGTGTGTGTGGGTGTGCCGTCAGCTAGCAGGAATGCATGGGTACCGCCAAAGCTAAGATGGCTGCCAAGCACTAAGATGGCTGCCAGGATTCCACAGAGCGACAGCGAAAGAGAGGAAGAGAACCAAAGACACAAAGAGTGAGAGAAACGGGAGGACAAAGGCCCGAAGATGGACTCTCACTCCTGTACAATGGGAGACAAGTGTTGCGAGGGGGAAAGTGAAAAAATAAAAAAGTCTTTTCTTGCACGTCTCGCCGCCTTTTATCTGGCTGATGTCACGACGACGTGATTTTGAGCCCCTTTCTCTTCGCTCGGCCTTGGCAGACGGGGCGAGCGGTGCAGCGGTCTGCTGGCACATGACACACAACTGCCACCCAAGATTAGGACTCTGATTTGAGCTCAGAACATGTTGAGATCGGGGGGCCTCGGGGGGCCTGCAGCGGCCTGCAGCGGCCTGCAGCGGCGCCGCGTTACGGCTACGGAGACTTGGCTCAAGGCGCCTTTAAAACTTTAGCACTGCAGAGTAATTGGACTAAATGGTATATATGATACAACCATAAAACTCTACAAGGCTGCATTACACATCTGAAGAAGAATGGCAGCAAACGGGCCAAATAAAACCAGCTGAGAAGCGGCTCTGTTTGCTTACCTGCCCCTGTGATGCCCGGGACGGAAAGAAAGAAAGAAAGAAAGAAAGAAAGAAAGAAAGAAAGAAAGAAAGAAAGAAAGAAAGAAAGAAAGAAAGAAAGAAAGAAAGAAAGAAAGAAAGAAAGAAAGAAAGAAAGAAAAGCACAATTAGGAAAAGAGTCCAAGAAACACAAAACATTTCAGCCAACCTGCACTGATGAGGAGGGTTCATGTAGACATGGAGTATAGATTTGAATCCCACCAAAGCAAGATAGAGAAAGTCGGAGTCTCAACATAATATAAGCGGGAGTGTCATCAACATTACTGGGGAACCGTTTGGGCAGTTTTCACCGTTACTCACCAGGTGTGAGTAGCGGCCCTTTGAGAAAGGCTCTGAAAGTCAAGGATGACTTTATGGAAGTAAAACTACTAAGTGTTCCATTCAAACCATACCTACAACCCCCAAAATGTGTATTTTATTTAACACTGCAAGTTAACCCTCAACCTCCGTGTGTGTATTGAAAATATTAGGTTTCAAGCACCTTCTCAAACTTACTCAAGCCCTTAGCTGGTGGGGTGAATATGTGTGCGTGAGCATGTGTGTGCAGGTGTTTACAGTGTCGAAAAAAAGATTCATACAACGTGAGCAAAGAGCGCAAAAACAGATCTAAAAGGATCTGATTTCCTTTTGTGGCAGAGTCCAAAAATAAAGATGCAGGATTTCTCCTTCTTTTTTAAAAGCGGCCTGAAATTACACGGCTTCCAGCTGAGAGGCAACCTACGCGGGAATGCGTCCCTTTCCTTATTCCAAGCACCACATCTATCTTTCCTCAGTGGAAAAAATGAAAGAAGGTGCCATTTCCCATGAAGAGTCCCGGTGCGGTCCCGCCCACTTACTGTGGGCAGTTCCCAGACGCCCGTCCACCTGACTAACTGTTCATCTTTTTGTTCTGTCTCCTTTTTAGAACAATCAGGACAATCAGACAACTCGAACCAGCAAGGAGAGACAGATGTCAAGCCCCCACCAAACGGTGAGTTTTTAAGTCAGCCTATTCAAAGTCAGAATGTTCTGACATCTCTGCAATTATTCCTGGATGCAGTCTCATCCGTTCAGACGCTTAAGGGCACACACATTCATGCACATTTCTCTGACTTTACCCTCCTCATGTAGGTGCTTTTGGGCACATTTAGGGCAAAGTTTATTATGGTAAGGGGAGTTGATGGTACTGTAGCATGAGGGCCGTGCTTGGATTTTGGCGGTCCACTCATAAATCACGCTGACGTTATTGGAAGATGGGAAACACATGGCCGCTATTGAGGCGAGCGCTGACCTCATGTGATGTCCCCGCTGTGGTTAAGTCTGGGTGAGTATGGAGAGTGAGCGAGAGATGGAGAATGGGAGGAAAACTGGGGGAGGGGTAAGTTGAAATGAAATGAGAGGTGACGGTGATGAGAACAGGGAGGAGAGGAGTGATGGACAGCTGGAGCGGAAGGTGGAATGGCGAGAAGGAGGGGTTAGGGAAGAGTGGAGCTTTAAAATGGACTCCTTCCTGGAGTCCTGGTGCTTTATACACACACGGGGCAGACCTGGATGTTATAGGGGTTAAACATTTTACCTTTAATTAGCCTGGAAATCCCAAAGATGCCAGGCAGACTAAGCTTAGATAACAGCAATACATCAAATTAAAGCCAAATATACGTTATTCACCATCATGCTCAAACTTAACTTTTTTTTTTACTGCATTTGTTACTTGGTTCTTCTGTTTCAGAACCAAACTAGAAAAACTGAGATGTTGGGCTTTTTTTTTTTTTATTCTAAAACCATCTTAAGAATAACGGGAAACGAGAAAAGAATACACAGCTATTTTTCTCTTTTAAAAACGAAATGGGAAGGAACATCAAACTAAAGTTACTTGGTTTGTGTGACTGAATGCTGGAAAACGAGGAGGCAGCCGGGCGTTGATCCTAGTAGCGTGCTGCACGCGGAGGATCGCTTTGGTCGCAATGGGCAGTTTTACGGCACAAAACGCTGCAATTTCTAATCCCATGTCGGAAACACGAATTTGCCGTTAAACTGCCATGCAATTTACCATAAATGCTCATGACTTCAAAACTGTTATATCCGTTCTTTGTGTTCGGGATTTAAAATCGACCAGTATTTTCTCTGATTTTCTGATAATAACGAACGATCCACCTGCTTTTGTTTTTTGTTGTTTTTTTTTTATTCACTGGGGCTAGAAAACTCACTTTTTCAGTTTTCAATAATTCAGTTCAAGAATAGACATGGTGTAAAGAAACGGAGCTAACCCTGGTTTTATATGTGTTGGTTTATTGTGTGGGTTCAACCCCCAGGCACAGATAACATGGCAGCACCAGGCAGTTCACTCTACCAATGGTTCAATATTCTGAGGCCGTCCTCAAGTACATACATGCTCTTCAGGTCTCGGTTGTTCCCGTGACATTTTCTGCGGGTTTGAGTCGTACATTTACCATGTAGCCTGCACTCACTTTTCTTGTTTTTTTCTAAACCTCTATCTTTTACCCAGGCCACTTGAGTTTCCAAGACTGCTTTGTGACTTCTGGGGTGTGGAACGTAGCTGAGCTGGTCCGTGTGTCACAGAGTAAGTCCTACCTGGAATTTCTAATGCTTAATGTTTCATTCCTTGCACATGTCTCGTTGTTTCTTTGTTTTAACGCTCAAAATGGTAAAGGTCTGCCGTTCCAGCGTGAGCCAGGTACCGCCGGCTAAATCCAGTTTTCTACCCTTCAATGTGTTAAATTATAAACCAAGCGCTATGTAAGAACAAAGCTGTTGGGAAAGGATGGTTAGTCTGCATCCAAGACCATTAATGTGAAGCATTAGATCTAATGGTTTTTGGCCTGGTGAGCCGGAGAAGGGCTGCGGTTAAAATAGCAAATTCAACCTTTGGCGTGCAAAGTTTAGTTGACGTAGTTGAAAGGTTTCTGTCGTGATCTCCAGGCAGAACTTGCACTCACCGCCAGCTTGCTGCGTTGCTCGGTTGCTGTTAAAGCGGCCGGCGTCCGTATATGTGACCTGTACAGGCCACAGGACGAAAGGCCAGAGGTCACGGAGGCCTGTTTGGAAAGAGAGCGGCGTTCTCCTTACAGATGCTGCAGAAAGAAGACGCTTACCCTCCCCAGGATTCCTCCCCGTATTCCTGAATGAATACGAAGCAAATGGAAGAGCCTGAGGGATTTGCTGACTGCTCAGGGATGTAACCGCAATTACATCACGTTGCCTGACAGGAAGCGGCTGGAGAAGTGGTGCGATTTTCGATGTTGACCTTTTAAAACTGTGAGCCTTCCACTAACAATAGAAACCTTGTGGTGTTACTAGAGGAAACATTTGTTTGCCAGGTTATTGGTAGGATCCTTCTTGGAGGCTCTCAGGACAAGTGAAGCTTGACTTGACATCACTCGTCCTCTGAGGGCCATGGAGACAATAAACCTTGCCGTGCAAAGACAATAATAACCTTAAAAGAAAATAAAGTCGTGTTTGTACGGTAGCTGGTTATTTTGTGATGTGTGATGCATCTCTGCGTGTGCACGCCTCAGCTCCAGTGGCCACGGCGACAGGCCCGAACTTCTCTCTGGCAGACCTGGACAGCCCTGGCTATTACAACATCAACCAGGTGACCCTGGGACGGCGCTCCATCACCTCCACCCCCTCAACCAGGTACCAAAAAAAACCAACCTCCTAGTGTGTATTCTCTACTAATATTACTTATTTCTTAACCTCTTTAATGTATTCTTTATGCTTATCTTGCTCTTATTTCTGATTGTGGCCTCTCTCTTCCCCCTTCTCTTCCTCAACACTAATCCCTCTAATTTCCTCTCATTTTCCCACCAATCTGTCTGTTGCCCTCTCTGTTTGTCTCTTTTGTGTCTGTTTTTCCCTTCGCTCCCTCTGTCCTGCTCTCCTGCTCGTCTTACACTGCAGAACTGAAATGGAGCTTTATGCAAGTCTCCCACGGAGGTAGTTACACTCATTTCAGAATATCTTGCTTGGTACTAATGTAACACAGACCCCTGCATCACACTGGAAAAGCCACACACATATGCTGCAACACAGATATGCTGTATGTTCACAGCCTCCTTTTCTTTATTGGTCACAGATGTGCGAGTCTATAAGAATCTGCAAACGCTCACAAGTGTGCGTTCCAGCATTTGTTTTTTAGCGCGAGGCTGCTTTGGGCTGTTAAAGACGCAGCTTGATGTTACATTTTTCAATGAATGCTTGCCTCACTGCATCCCGTTGTGTTGCTTTGTTTTGCTTTGCTGCAACATGATATGAAAATAAAACATGTAAACTAACCTCAACATTTTGAATTTGAATAAGTCTTGATTTTTTTTCACGCGGACTTACGACTGAGTCTAAAAGAAATAAACACTCACTTCTTACCTCAAGTATCCCGCAAATGATATGTGTTCCACAAACGATATGCGTTAATACCGCTTGGTAGCGATTCACAGCTGTAAGAAAACCTGAAAGAACAAAACGACACATCTTTTAACTCTTTCCTCTCCCCTTCTTCAGTAATTTGAGAGGGCTCCCGTCTTCTCTTTTCTCTCTCAGCTCCAACAAGCGTAAGTCCATTGACGACAGTGAGATGGAGAGCCCGGTGGATGATGTCTTCTACTCGGGCCGCTCCCCTGCGGCTGGCAGCAGCTCTCAGTCTAGCGGTTGGCCCAATGATGTGGACGCAGGTATTCCCGCTGCAACTGCCCCATCCCTTCTTTCCCGGAGCCGGGCTTCATGGTCACATCAAATCAGGCACAAATAATAACCTGGGTGCTAGTTATTTTAAATATCATAATAATTATGTTGTAAAAAGAACTGACTTTACCTAAAGTTTAGAAAAGCTTCTGATTGAATTTCCCCCAATCACTTTCAGCTCCACCATTTCTCATTTCATTTCTTTTTTTTAATTTTTTGCTTCATAATCGCGCCACTGTTGTGTATCTGCGTAAACGTAAAAGCGGCAGCCTGAGCAAGTGGAAATGGCTGTCCAGGCTTTGCCCATCAGTCCAAAAACTCACCTGCTGAGCCGTAACTAAACGATTTTACAGATAATTACAGGCTTTCTTTGTCCCTTCCTGACATGCTGGAGTCTTCAGTTGATTTTGGTTTTCATAAATATTGATGACGTTCAATACAAAGCCAGGCAGTTTTCTCCTGCGACGCTGCTTTCAGTGTTTCATTGTTGTGCCAAGTAAACTAATCATTGGTTGTGTTCTTGCACAACTGGCTCAGCAAAAGGGGAATGCACGTATTAGCCGAAAAGATCACATGTGTTCTACTTATGTCTCAATAGAGATATTTTCTCACCATCATTTCATACAAAGTGTCTTGAAGTCGACCACAGGACCTCCCACCTTTCCCCGCCTCCTGTGGCGTGCTCATCCATCTTTCCATCCCATCACTCCACTCTGAGCGCTCACTCGTCACACTTCTGCTCTGCTTACAACTCTCACCAAAAAGAACCCACGACTGGACTGTCTGAGGGACGGGGACGCTCAGTCGAGCTGCAGCGTCCCCTTTCACAAAAAGATATTTTACTCTTGACACTCAGAAATTATGCAGATAGTTTAGGGTTTATTTTGATTGGTTTTGATGTCCGTACAGGTGAAAGGGTGAAGCTTGGCTACACTAGCTCCTTAATCAACCTCACACTAGTGCTCTCCTGTTTCAGTATTGACACATGTTTTTTTTTCTTTTTTTTTGCCCTGCTAGTTTTTGATGAAGTGCTAACTGTAATTTAGTTTGACTTCAGGTTATAATGTGTGACGGTAACATGTGATGATACCTCATGAGCTTTAGAGGATAACAGTGCCACATTAACTATTTTGATCTGTTTTCAATCTTTGCTTTTAGTTTGTATTAAATACTTTCGTTCACCATCTTAAAAGGTGTAGATTTAAAGAGAATATCTACTCCAGTCTGCTTCATTTTGTTCTTTACCTGATTTTCTCAGGATGTCTGTTAAGAAGAAAGAACATGACAGGCTCGTGTAGATTTAGACCTTTCTTGATGTTAAAGAGCAACTTGCACACAAGCGACCTCCATGACTTCATGTCTACATGTGCATGTACAGGAACAGAAAAAACTAACCGGGACTTAGCTGAAGTCAAATTATTTTAATAGGACTGAATTTAAAAAAAAAGAATCATTCATTCATCCCAAATTGAATTTCTGTATTTGGGGTGTTGATGTAAGCTGGATTTACTTGAAGAGTGTAAAAATAAGGAAAATGAAAAAACAATCAATCAGTCCAAAGCCCCTTTTCCAGTATACAGTTTTTGACTTGACTCTATTCGCTTTGACTCTACTCCCCTCGACTCGACTCACCTCCACTCTAGTCGCCTCGAACCTACTCGTCTTTACTTGCCTCGACGCTACTCCCTCAAATCTACTTGCGTCGACTCTAGTCACCTCGACTCTACTCGCCTCAAATCTACTTGCGTCGACTCTAGTCACCTCGACTCTACTCGCCTCAAATCTACTTGCGTCGACTCTAGTCACCTCGACTCTACTCGCCTCAAATCTACTTGCGTTGACTCTAGTCACCTCAACTCTACTCGCTTCAACTCTACTCACCTCATATCTACTTGCCTCGACTCTACTCGCCTCAAATCTACTTGCGTCGACTCTACTCGCCTCAAATCTACTTGCGTCGACTCTAGTCACCTTGACTCTACTCCCTCAAATCTACTTGCGTCGACTCTAGTCACCTCAACTTTACTCGCTTCAACTCTACTCGCCTCAAATCTACTTGCGTCGACTCTACTTTTCTCAGTCTCAAGAGTTTCCTTCACAGAATTTCTTTTTCAATATTTGGGGTAATGGAAATACGACTAGAGAATTTAGGAGAATAACACTTATACAGAAAGCACCGGAAACACCAATCCCTGCAGTGCTGTTCTTCACACAAATGCAGCGGTTTAAATTTTTTTCCGCAAAACTGTAATGGAAATGTGATTTCAGTCGTTTCCATAACAGTTCAGTACCACCTCAATGTGGGTGGGGCCTCGTTCTTGTTGCCCCATCAAGCTCCCTGCGGTCGTCGGCCACAGAAACATGTGGACCTCCCCGTTGCTCCGCGGAGTAGGTGTGCTTGCCATTCTTCGCTGTACCAAAGTTTAACTATAAAGTAAATATGGGTAAATATCTAAAACCCGCTGTTGCAGGGTTTTAGATATAGCGGTATAGAACCCTGGACAAGTAGGTGTAAAAAAGGAGCTACTAACCGGTACTATCACCTGGTGGAAAAACCTTGAAGCAGAGTACAGTCAAGCGGAGCGGAGCCAAGTAGGTAGTGGTGGAAATGACCCATATCAATCAACCAATAAATCAGAAAATCAATAAATGACTCAATCAGTTAATTACAAAAAAATTTTATTCAATTAGTTAATCAATGAAAATATAGAACCAACTAGATAGACATTAAGAAAAATCCTTAATATCCCTCAAGGTATAACTAGGTCATAACCTGACAAAAGAAAAAGGAACCAGTCTAAGTCCAGTTTAAAAATATAACTCATTATCTTATAGTGGTTTTAATGCTTACGAGGTTATACATTTTAGGCTTTTCTATAACTGGGGTGGACCACGGCATTATGATATTGAACATGGGAGGAGAAAACCAGATGAGGATTATAGGAAATAGTTGTTGTAAGCAAGAAATGAAATGAGCGGTTTTAGGAAAAGCCAGAAGAGAATTGTGCAGGTAAGTCCTATCACCCCATAATCTACTGTACAGTGGGCTGGTGTCAGTCCTAATTTACTTTGTCTAACATGCATTTACAAAACAGTGGCACATGAGAGAACAACAGGGGTTCAGAATTTGGAAATCAAGAAAACATTATGAAATATTAACCACAGTTTGCACTTTTGTGGAGCTGAATCTCTAACGTATTGCAAGCATTACTGATGTTAAAAATGAATCAGCTTTGTGCATCCAGTGAATGATCTTGATTTAGGCATACCTTCTGCACGGTTGCTCAAACATGACCCTCCTGCATAAACTGCTTGTTTTTTTCTTTTCTACAGGTACAGCCATAAACTCCCGTCTCTTCATTTACGTACCTAAAGTTAAAAGCTGTTTTTATTGTTAGGAAGAGTGTGAATGTTTCAGATAGGCGTCAGTTTCTTCTACATGCACAAATACAACAATTCACCGTGACTGAAAAGTAAAAAGAGTCTGAGAAAAAAAACAATGAAAAAAGTCCCTTAATCACAGCCGCTCAGACACATTGTGGAGGAAAAATAATAAAAGTTTCAGTAGCCCTGCTCAAACATCCTTGCCATGTCATCAGAATTCCTTCATATATGGTCAAACACTCAAAATCAAACAATCATTTCCTAGAAACATGAAGTGTAAATATTAACTGAAAAAACTGCAACCTGCTCTGTAAGGAGTCGTTAAAAATGACGGAAAACATACTTTCAGTATTTACTTTCTTCTTGAAAGTTATGTGAAAAAATGAGATGAACTCCAGCAGGCTGTCAGCTTATCTGAGCACAAAGACTGGAAACAGGCCGAACAGCTCGCCGTTTCCCCTGTTTTCCGTCTTTGTGCCACACCAACCAACTGCTTCAGCTTCATGCTTGAGAGGGGTGCGAATCCGAACTCTTGGGAAGTTATCGGTGCCAAATGTCTGACCGTTTTCTTCCCATTATCCAAGATTCCTGCGAAGCCTCACCGTTCACATCCCATCAGATTATGTTGTTCGGCATCCCAGCGCAGCCACTCGTTTTTTTCTGAACCCATAACAGCTCACCCTTTGGCTTACAGCGTT
This sequence comes from Xenentodon cancila, assembly GCA_014839995.1. Lineage (NCBI taxonomy): Eukaryota > Metazoa > Chordata > Actinopteri > Beloniformes > Belonidae > Xenentodon > Xenentodon cancila. Next base: position 23,991,254 of record CM026214.1, read on the forward strand.
TTTAACTGTCATGATGCGTATCTCATCAAATGTTTGTGCAAAGTGACTCTCTGTATATCTCTGGGGTGGTTCTGTTAAGTTGCTTAATTTCATGTACTCTCCAGTTAATAATGATGCCCCCACTTATGTGCTGTCATGTTAATACTGTCAGCAGTAATGATGTAACTGTTTTACAGGCACATGCTCTAGAACGTTGAAATCCCATATTGCACATTATTTAACCACCCTTTCTCTCTCTTTCTTTCCACCTCTTTCTGTGTCTCCATCTTTTTCTCTCCTCCCCTCTTTGATTGTTAACTCTTCCCTTCTCCCCTGTTTGGCCTTTCAGTGCAGCACCATTTGGCCAGTGTGCAGGAGAGGAAGATTAAGCATGAGAGCGATGGAGTGCAGTTTCCTTACCATGGTTAGAACATTAAACATTATACTGTGTACATGTATACGTGTTCTACTTCTGCTCACACCACCTCTGTACGTCTCTGTTTGTACTTCCTGTGAGCTTTCAGAACTCTTCTGCATTTTCCATCCGTCCTGTCTCTTCTCCTCTCCTCTTCCTCTCCTTTCCCCTCTCTTGTGTCTTGTTCTCCAGCTATGCTGCTGCTGGGCGGGGTTGTGTTTGTACCAGATGTCTGCTTTTGTCCATTGTGGGTTCAGCAAAGCCTCTCGGTTGCCCAGTAGCTCCATAACATCCACCACCTGTCTGCCTCAAAGATGTTGTTGAGGATCAGTGCGAGAAGTGTAACAGGAGAAAGACCTCCAGTGACCCTGAGAACATGAGCCGCTTCATTTAAAAATACTTCAATTTTGTTGCTGATCTCGTTAAAGAGAACGAGAGTGTAGTAGTGAACTATATATATATATATAGATATAGATATATATAGATATAGATATAGATATATATGTGTATAAAAAACAATTTAATTCCCAAACAAACACAACTAAAGGCATTCAGGTTTGTCATCGGTGCACAAGGCGCCTTCTGTTTGCAAGACATGCCTACTCATAAACACACATTTACAAATGTCATGCAGACACATGCGCCCACAAAACAGAAAGCTAAATTTAAATACTTTTTTTTTTCTTTCTTTCTTTTTTCTGATGTACATTCACGCACACATAAACACACTCCCCAATCTGGAGACGAGCAGCGCTGCTCCAGATGGCACCTCCATGTGTCTGCAGTGAAGGGAGCTACTGGGTTACAGCGGACATCTGTTCTGGTGATGGTCGCGGTGGTGTTGAGGAGCGGGAGAGCTGAGCAACGAAGAAGCGGGGTGTAGGAAAAGAGAGGCAAGGAAGTGGAAGGAAGGGGAGGGCCTCAGTGTCTGCCTGCTCCCAGGGTGGTTCTTTACCTGAATGAAAAGCTCTGAGCCACAGCAGGTGATCATGTAATTCATCAGTACGTCTGCTGCCTCCCGTTCGCCACTGGTCTGTTCTCTTCTCCTGCCTGCTCGCTTGTTCTGCGGTTTGGGGGGGGGAAAATGCTTTCCGGTGGTAGAAGGAGGAAGGTTTTCTTTGCATTTGTGATATTAAAACAGTTGATGCAAAATGCTTGGGCATAAAACGGGGATGTGCGTGTGGATGTGCTGTTAAGTTGCCGTCGCTCTACCTGAAGTACAATGTTTTTCTATTTATGTGTGCTAATGATGTGCTCGGTCAGTAAGTACGTGAGGAATACAACAATGATATACATTGTTTTAATTCTTGTTCACCTGAAGGAGCCATATGTGAGCTTTTTACTCCATGTGTTCTGTATATGTGTGTGTGTGTGTATGTGTGTGTGTTTACGTGCGCGCGCATGCTGGAGGACAAGTTTTGTGACAGTCAGGGGGATCTGTGTGGTCGCCAGCTTGTTAGCGTGGCAAGACTGCAGGGTCACAGAGCAACTGGCTGCCAGGCTGCTTGTGCAGTGTGCCAGCAGCAATACACAGAAATCCTGAAGAACAAACAACTGTGAATGTGTGTGTATAAGTATAGACTCTCTCTCTCTCACACACACACACACACACACACACACACACACACACACACACACACACACACACAGATATGTGGAGAGATCAGAGTAACTTCTGTTCGCTTTATCAGACGAAGCTTTCACTGGGCATCTGGGCCTCATTTAACGTATCTCACTGAGAAACCACATAGAACCAGTTATTCCACCAAGAAACGGACTAATTATGGAATATCACAAGGACGAAACACGGAATGTTTAATTTAAAGCCGTTCGCCCGTGATAAATTGGTTATATTTGACGTTTGGGTGTGGTGGCAGCATCATCATCCCTTTATGGACCACAAAGGAACTGAAACCAACGCAGGCTTTATACTGGGAACATGTCGGGATTCTTTCTATCTGCTTTTAATGGTCCAATCAAAGAAGATAAATGTCACTTGAAGTTAAACATTTTCACGTGTGAAGAAGGTTAGGAAAGTCACAAAAAAGAAGATTGGAGCCACGAAACATAGAGATATGAAGGTCTTAAATTATAATACTGTATTACATTTCAATGATTATGGGATTACTGGATTTAAGATGTAGTTAACAAAGTTTTACTGGTGTTTATAAAACAAAGAAGGAAACACGAGGACCTCCATAAAGCTTTGCTGCTGCAGGTTCTGCATGTCTAACCTGTAGTTGGAGACTCTTAGATTTCCAGCATCATGTAGGAGTGACACGACTCAGCAATGACACCTTCTAGTAACATCTACTTCTGCGGCGATTTTACAAACTGTAGTTCCACTCCTGTGATCGGCTCCACCGCAGCACTGAGGTGCACACTAAACACTAAATCCAACGGTCACACCAGGATGCTCTACATGCAGCACGTATCTTCTTTCATTCAGAGACAAACACTGGGTCATGTGGAACGTCTGTTTTTCAGTTCTTCTCATCGTCTTTTCACGGTTCATGAAGTTCATTTGCTCTTAGTAAATGTTTTAACGTCACATCGCTTCACTACTTTTTCTGGTTGCACTCCTTTAGCATCTCCAGCAAACATTTTTATATATATATATATATATATATATATATATATATATATATATATATATATATATATATATATATATATATATGTAAGCTTCCACATTTAAAATCAGGACACCGTGTTTATACATTCATGCATCACCACCACATCACATACACACGATTTGATATATTTAATTTATTCCCCCCATATACGGTGCCCTCAGAAAATATGTTTACAATCAAGCAAAGCTTGTGTTTTTGCTTATTAAAGCAACAGAACATGTGATCATGACTTTTTCTGTTTTTACTGCACATTCAATACAAGTGTTTGGGTTTTTTTTTTCTTTTTTTTCTCAGTTGCACATATATCTTAATATAGTAGTTGACTTTAAGTGTTTGTTGTGAACTGGATGCAATCAAATGTCATAACCAGACGGATAACATCTTATTTTGTCTTCGACTATCCATTTTCCACCCTGTTTCCAGTAAATGAACACATATCATCCTTCCTCCTGTGTCTCCCACCTACATGTGCAGTGACATGCCTGGTCAAATAGAAATGCGTGCACCCTCGTTTTTTTGTTGTTTTATACTTGTCGGTGCACTCACGAGCACAGCTGCATCCTCGGTGCCTTATGAGCTTTGAGGGTAACAGTGATAAAACATTTCCCAGTGTAGCATTAAAAAAAAAACGCTCTTTAGAAATCTGCTGTTAGACTTTATATGCTTTGCTCATAAAATCTATTTCCACATCTCTTTGGGCCATGTTGAAATTACCCACGTCTTTATTTGACTGTGTTTGTTTTATATGTGTGAATATTGTGCCGTTTAGTAGTTTATGGGTCTTTTGCTTGCCAAGGTTGTTTATCGCTGTATTCTTTCAACCAAATCTGCAGCAAACAAATCATGAGCTCAGAATGTTCCTGAGAAAAGTAATGAGGTCTGTGTGTCCATGCTGATGCACTTTTCTGTACTATTTTCATTCCTCATTATTCCCTGTTTTATGGATTTCTCTTTCTAGAGTCTTATTTCAGCATATATTCAACACTGCAGTTCCCAGCTGCGGTCACGTACACAATTTGGTGCTGTTCCTTAAACCCAGAAAATCTAAATTGTGCCTTTGGATTACCATACTTCAAAATAAATTCCCTCAGCACCCACCACGGAAGGCCTTGATCACAGAAGAGAGCCTCTTTTATCTGTGCCTCTCACACTTTTGGCCATGTTTCTGGTCCACTGGTGAGTCGGGCCCATACTTAGTGTGCTCGGTTTTTAACCGAACTGAGGGATATTTCATGCAGCCTTTTAGCCGCGGCTGACATCTACAGACAGAGGGGGGGGACACTTTAATGTGTTTGTCTATGTGTGGTGGCCATGCCGTCACTGCTCCTCTCCTGCTTAACTTCTCCCATCTTTCTCCAGCTCCTCTGGCAGTCTGCCTGGTGTTTACCACCCAGCCTGAACCGCTTGTGTATGTTAGTGTGTTTATATGTGTGTGTGTGTGTGTGTGTGTGTGTGTGTGTGTGTGTGTGTGTGTGTGTGTGTGTAAAGTAGAGAGAAAAAAAAAAGAACAAATCTTGAATTAATGCACTCTATATGGAATACTGCATGTCTTAAAACAGCAACATCACATTCGTGACAGTCAAGATGTGCAGAGCGATGCTCCAAACATACCTGATGTTTGCTTTGGCATGCTCCTCTGCAGCTATATGTTGCAGCACAGGTTGTGCCACCATTACGGTGAAAACACAATCTGCCCCACATATGAGCACATATATTAATCCTGAAGAAACGTCTTTACAAACGAGCTGAGTAGGTTGGTTGGCATCTTTGTTGACTGTGTTCCTGTGGCTTTCTGTAGCTACACTGGGCTTCGAGGACATTGCACTTTATTAATGAGATTATTTGCACCGCCAGTAGGAGCGTACTTGACTTTAGGGGTCTATCGCGTGAGTAAAGCCATTATGCAAGGCATTGCTATGTTGTCATTCCATGCAGTGGTGACCATAATTAGACTGCCATAGCACTTCCCAGCACTTATCTGTCCGGACACTGTGCCCCCAGCCTCCTGACTTACCCCAACCCATTCCTTCCCCCTTCCCCCGTCACCTCCCTCCACTCTGAACCCCCACCCCCAAACCCCCTTCCCTCCCCACGCTTTAAAACGTGGTCTCTCACCACACCTTACCCTCAACCCCTCCTCAAACTGGCAAACCTAGTACAGCCGGCTGACTGTTTCCAAACAGGATATCGGACAGAGAAATTGTGAGAACTCATCTATATGTTAAGCAAATCAAACGAATCAATGAGTGAATCGATTGCTCGATCCATTGATTTCAATCATAACCATTTGATTCCTGTAATCAAATTTAAGAAGTCTGAAAAGAAATTTAATTTTTTTTTTATTTTTCTATTTATTTAATTTTTTTCAGTAGAGTCGAAATAAGAAAAAGCAGCCATGTTTGATTAAAACCTCGTCTCTGTTCTGCCATTTTGTTGATCCCCTTTTTGCCAGGACTCTCATCGCCTGGTTCTCATAAGAAGCTGGGGAAATTCGATTTCAGCGCCCTGTCCTCCCAGACGAGGTCCCCCCGCATGGCGTTCACCCACCACCCACTGCCAATGCTGGCGGGAGTGAGACCAGGTGAGACCAACCCAGCTCCCAACCCCGCTGACCGTCCCCAACCCCTTCCTCTTCCACTCCATCTCCTCCTACCAGCTCCACACTTTTTTCAGGGCCCCCACCCCTCCCCATGTGGTTTAGAGGTGGGAGTGCTGTCTTTGAGAGATGAGAGTGGCTGGGAATTCATAGCTGGCAGGTTGCTCTGTGGGTCTGCACCTCCTCCTTTGCCTCCTCTTCTCACCTCGTAGGGTGATGGTCTTGCTGGCATTGGACCTCCTATGAAGTCTGCGCACTGGTTTTTTGGGACTCTGTTGGTGACTGAGCATTTTTACAGTTCAGATTTTGCCTTCTTAGAGCTTTAAGGTGGTTGTGATCCTGTCTGTTCTGTGATTTCTCTCTTCACTCTCCACTTAGGGATTGTTACTCCTTGATCTGCAGAAAATGTGTGAATCTATATTTGCACAAACTTTATGAATATTGAAATGCAAGTAGTGATTTTATGTTACTCTCTTTCAGTAGCTCACATTTTAGTACATCCTGATATTTGGTACGCTTTAAATTGAACTTCCCATATTGAAGCTTTTTGATAACTTAAAAAATCTGGTTTGCCAACTTCGATGCAAGATTGTCGTCTAGTACCACAATCGTTTGCAGAAAGTTTTCCCGGCGACCTCGAGGAGGGAGGTTTCACAATACCCAGAAAACCACCACTTTAAGACAAAGGTGGTCCAGGATCCCGGTGATCCTTTTACAGTGAGCGGAGTCTGTGTTTAACATGTTGCAGTCACGTTGATTACATAGCTGCCGTATCACTGACGCAAACGAGCGCCGCAGTCCAGAGGAGCGCTCATTCAGAAACCGCAAAACAAATGTGGAAAAAGAAGATGAAATGATGACAAAACCGAGGATCTGCTGGCTGCTCGGACGATGACATTTCTCTGTAGGCGAGTATAACTGATGCAGTCTTCTACAAAAAACGATCTGTGAAAGATCCATCCTCAATGGTCATCGTCACCAAAGTACCAGCGGAAGGAGAGTTTCCTGCGGGGGATCGACCATTGGTGAGTCCCGCAGCTCCCGAGAGCTGCAGAAAGAGCTGCAGAAAGAGCTGCAGAAAGAGCTGCAGAAAGAGCTGCTGGACCTGCGGGCCAAGGTACCGCAGGAGTGTGTCAGTCGGTCAGTTGGTTTCTGGAGCATCTCTCTTAATTAAAACTTATTATCCCGACTCCTATTGTTTTTATGTGAGCATTATTTATTCGTCTCCTGTGAACCACGCTTTTTGATTTCTGAATCTCTGGGATAATCTTTCATTACTTGAATTTCTTGAAAATGAAAACAGAAACCATTCAAAATCAGAATCTGTCTAGGATCCTCACCCTCCATATTCACCATCTGCATGACAGTGAGTTTGTGGTTATATGATGAATTGCAATTTTGCTCGACTTAAGCATGTGCTCTAAGAAAGCGCAGTATCAGCTGATGTAATCCAGGCCTTGAACCAGCCCGCCATCCACCGGGCATACTGATCCAACCATGATTTTTTTTATCATCTTCTTTTTGTATTATTATTATTTCTTTCCAAAGCTGTATTAACATGCTTTTCCTTACACGGTGGGAACTTCAGATTGATCATGCTTTACTTCGTACTGGCTCAGAGCAAGAATATGGCGAGGCTGCTCAGTGAGCGGCAGCATCAACCACTTGACTCCACATTGTCGATTTCATTCATGGCCAAATTGGGCTTCAAATAAAAATCATCACTATTTGTAATTTAATCACCTCTGTATAGATCAACTGAGAGCTTCTCTCATTTTCTTTTGTGAATTAACCCAGTGAAAGAGCTATAATTACCCATGTTCTTCAGTTTAGTAACGATACTACTTCAAAGGATTTTAAAGGATTTTGAAGCCACCGAGCAGATGTGAGGAAGTTAACCACCATGTCATTAAACCGTCCTCCGTGGCTGTGGACAGACCCCCAACCCATTGAGATGCAACTTCAACTAAATCTGCCCTCCACATAGATAGATAGATAGATAGATAGATAGATAGATAGATAGATAGATAGATAGATAGATAGATAGATAGATAGATAGATAGATAGATAGATAGATAGATAGATAGATAGATAGATAGATAGATAGATAGATAGATAGATAGATAGATAGATAGATAGATAGATAGATAGATAGATAGATAGATAGATAGATAGATAGATAGATAGATAGATAGATAGATAGATAGATAGATAGATAGATAGATAGATAGATAGATAGATAGATAGATAGATAGATAGATAGATAGATAGATAGATAGATAGATAGATAGATAGATAGATAGATAGATAGATAGATAGATAGATAGATAGATAGATAGATAGATAGATAGATCATGCATGTTCACAGCAACACGTGCACACTTGCATCCATGCTGCAGTCTGCAGTTGTTATTCATACAGTCTTTCATCCCAAACTTTGGTATTGTGTCCACAGAGGCTGTTGCTATGTTATTGTGAGAGATGGTACCACATCATCGGTTGTTGCTCTCTGGGAAGGATCCAAACGGATTCCGGGTTGGAGAAATGGCACTGAGGATCCTGCAGGAGCCAGTAGCACATTGTACTAATGTTTCCACATTCAGCCATCCTGCGAGCTCATGATCACCAACATCATGATCTTTTTAGGATTTTGTTATTTTTATTTTCTTATAGCATGCTTCCTGGTTGCTCTTGCAACAGTCGGGTGAGAAATGCAGACACTAACTTGTGTACAAGGAGCACAATTATTATAAGTGGAATTATTCAAGCAACTTTGATTCAAACTTTGTTTACATTGAGAGGAGGCAGCAAGGCAAGAGAGCAAGGAGCTGCTGGGCTCAGAGGCATTGCTCCTTGACTGGTGAGGAGTCACTGCTGCAGGGATGGCAACTTCATGAAGTACATTCATACAATGTAGAAGATTCAAGGACCAAAGAGCATTGGTAGCCCGACATGAGCAGGGGCTAAATGGTATACGGGATGTGTTCGGCGCCAGACTAGCAGAGCTAATAAAGGCGCTTTAGTAACGGGTGTAGTGACGGGTGTAAGTGTGACGGGTGTAAGTCTGACGGGTGTAAGTCTGATGGGTGTAAGTGACGGGTGTAAGTCTAACGGGTGTAAGTGACGGGTGTAAGTCTGACGGGTGTAAGTGACGGGTGTAAGTGTGACGGGTGTAAGTCTGACGGGTGTAGGTTTGACGGGTGTAAGTGTGACGGGTGTAAGTCTGACGGGTGTAAATGTAACGGGTGTAAGTGACGGGTGTAAGTCTGACGGGTGTAAGTGACGGGTGTAAGTGTGACGGGTGTAAGTCTGACGGGTGTAAATGTGACGGGTGTAAGTGACGGGTGTAAGTGTGACAGGTGTAAGTGTGACGGTGTAAGTGTGATGGGTGGAAGTCTGACGGGTGTAAGTCTGTCGGGTGTAAGTCTGACGGGTGTAAGTCTAACGGGTGTAAGTCTGACGGGTGTAAGTGATGGGTGTAAGTCTGACGGGTGTAAGTGATGGGTGTAAGTCTGACGGGTGTAAGTCTGACGGGTGTAAGTGATGGGTGTAAGTCTGACGGGTGTAAGTCTGACAGAGGGCTGGTGGCCGGTGAGGTTGAGCTCAACCACCTGCTCCCCTTCAAAGTGTACACACCTTAGATTCTGTCTGTTTGGTGATACTTTCCCGTCATTCTGCTGTTGGAAACCAAACAAAAGACAAAAATTATTAAAGCTTATTTGCAGCAGAATAGGTTTTGCTTACACTTTGCATTACACAAACACGCACACATTTGCAGAGGCTGAAATTCACCACAATCATTGGAAAGGAAAATTTGTTTGGAAAAAAAACCCAGCTCAACCATGCAAATGCCAAAATGCATTACACCAAAAAAGCACGCCCTCAGAGCAGCACACAGCTGTGAGGGCATTAATAACTGCTCATTTAAGGCGCTACGTCAACATCTTTGTGTATATTTTTGTATTTAAGAGCTTTTTGGATCTGGATTTTTGAACTGAATGCTTGTTTCTATTGAATTTTTAAGTTCAAGGTTTGTTTGTTGGGAAGTCTTTGAATTTGCTTACATACATATAATGTGCATCTACATTTCTTCCTGTGTGGGGTTTAGAGAAAGATTGTACTATTGTATGTGAAGCCCATAAAACCTGTTACCTTGAAATGAGAGTTTCATGGGGGGGGGGAAATAATCCGTAATTGTTTCTAGCTGTGACATTCCTTCTTCATTCATTAATTGCCTAATTCATCTCGCGGTTTCCATCTTCCTCTGCCTGTGTTCATCCAATACAAATATGTGTTTGCAGGGAGCCCCCGTGCTTCAGCCTCGGCTCTGCACTTCCCGTCCCCCTCCATTATCCAGCAGTCTAGCCCCTACTTCACCCACCCAACCATCCGCTACCATCACCACCCTGGACAGGATCCCTTGAAGGAATTTGTGCAGTTTGTCTGTGCTGACGGCTCGGGGCAGGCCGCTGGACAGGTAAGGCGATGAGGAAGGAAACTCCTACCTTCATGAGTTGCTTTGACTACGGAGAAGCATGCAGGCGTGTCTCACCGTGCAACCAGTTTACATTTGTCTTGAAGAATAACATGACGCCTTTTAAAAGCTACGATGAACTAATTATCCCAAAAAATAGAAAATGCTGAATATTAGTGGGAAAATAGGTGCAAACAACTGCATACTTAATTGTGAAATTTAACCACTATTGTATATGTAGCATTTACATTTTGTTTAAATAACAATTCATAATTATAGTATACAAAAGCAAAAAAAAATCTTAGGTTTCTAGAATGCTGTTACTCAAATACACACACACACACACAAGTTGAATTTCACCACATTATTTATACATTTGGTTTTTTTGTAAGGTATTTCAATTTCAACATCAAGTAGTCAGTAGTGGTCAAATTTCCCATTTCATGATTGTCTTAATTTACTCTGTTTGCCACCAGTTTTAGAAGTATATGTAGGAAAATCTATACTGAATCTTTAAGCATTATACAGCATGTTGTTTGAAGTAAAGGTTTGCCAAAGCCTCTTTCCTGCTGTATGTCCACCTACGTTATTCAGGCATCTCGCAGCGACAAGTACCTCCCAGGAGAAGTGTGTTTAGTCAGCTGCTCTAGATATCTTTGTATTGTCTTGTCGATGTCATTTTGCTGTTTCGTTTCAGACCCCAGCGTTCCCCACACCTTCTCTTTTTATTTTTCTTCTGCTCCACCCAACCCCTCAGAAGTTACAACCATCAGCATAAGAGTGACTCAGTCACAGCACACTTCAGTCAAGCACATCCGCTGTGTTGTGTCATCGTGTTTCTGTTTTCATCTCTAGCTGTTCCAGTTTTAGTTGGAGTTTGGCTGTTTGGTGCTGGTATTGTTGGTGGTGTTGTGATTGTGTAGATGAGTCTTCTCCCATGGTTTTGATTTCTCGCCATCTGCTGGATGAACCCAGTCAAATAATTTGCTCACTATCCCCCTCCACACTTCCTTCACCCGGCACAGACCACCCCTGTGGAACCTCCAGCTCCGGGTCCCACTCCCAATCAATCCTTGTGGTGATTATTTCTTACACCTCCATGACAGATACCGCCCACATACATCATTTCTTCAGTTGTTGTTTCCCATCCCCACCACTATTTCCTTCAGCCATTGCTCCCGTCTTCTCCCTCTGTCATGGATATTTATTTTGGACCCAGCCTGTCGAGCTGCGTCCTGTTTCCATTCCGTGTCTGCGGATTGTCACATGTCGCCCTCCTGACCCTATTTGTGTTGTCTGCAGCCAAACGGGAGTGGCCAGAGCAAAATGCCAGGCTCCTTCTTGCTGCCTCCACCTCCCCCAGTGGCCCGCCCAGTGCCCCTCCCCATGCCCGACTCTAAACCCAACAGCACGCCCCCTGACGGCGGACTCTCCTCGCCCGCATCTCCGTGTAAGTGACCCCACAGAGACCATTCTCAAAACAAAACCAACATCAAAAAAAACAAAAAAACAGAAAACCTCACCCCTTTCCTGTGAAAAGACCCTTGTCATAACTCCTCCTCCGACTTTGTGCAATCATTCTGTCTCCAGCATCACACTTCCCTTTTCCCCCGAAAGGCTACAGAAGCCAGCATGTGGACTCACAAGCACATTAAAGTAGATCAAAGCCCCCAAAGGTTTGCTGATCCATCATTATGGACCTCTGTGGGTCTCAACGTGGTTCCTTATTTGGCCCCATGAGTTGAAGTCGCGAGCCACTGTGCTGTGCTGTGGAAATAGCACCACTACTTCTTGTCCTGCTACAGCCATGCCTTCCTCCCCCACTGGACTCATCGCCTAACCTTGGGAGGCTTTGAATATTAAGTGACGCTGACTTGGGAGAGCCACAAATTTAGGGCAGTTAATTGATATGGACTCCAAAGCAGAAACTGGGGCATTGGTGGAATATTTATCTTTTTTTTTTTTTGGCTGATTTGAAGCGTTTATTTGGATATTTTTGGTGGGTGACTGTAAGACAGGAAGAATAGGGTATGAATTTATGGTAAGCAAATGATGTCAGAGATGCATTTGTCTTCCTCACTTCTGATAAGAGGGGCACTGGATGGAGCACTTCCTAATTTTTGTTTGTTTTTAGCTTTCCTTCAGAGTTAGTGTTTTCATTTTGTTCCCCAGTCAGCGTCTGAAAGTCTTTATGTCTTTTGTATGTTATTCCAATTCTTAGAAACACGTGGATGTATACTGTATCTTCCTCTTTTCTATCTCATTCCTGTCCTTCCCACTTTTCCTCTAATCAAGCAGACCCACATATGCACAAATGTGCTTACTGCTTCTCTGATTCCCTCATGGAAATTCAAACTCTGGAGTCCGTGGGGTACCTCAAACTGCCCTAAATTTGTCAGAGATGTTGATGCGTCCCTGACTGACCCTCGGTGTCACGATTCCGATGTGCTCATTCAGTTCCAGAGTTCTTCAACTGGATTTAATCCGTAGAGGTTTAGGTTTACGTACTAGATCATGGAGAAGAGGTCTGCATGACTTCATTGATGTTCTGTACTTGTTGTAAAGGTGCTTATGAATGGAAATATCTGTTTTTTTTTCTCATTCAGAATAGCAGATGACAATAATATATCCCCAAACGTAGAGAAGAAGATTGATTCAGCTCCTGTGTCTGCGTGAAAATAACAGTAGTGTGTAGTTATTACATCAACATTGTTGTTATTAATATATGATGTTATTTACTGTTAAAGTAATTCCTAATCTCGCATTGACACAGCCACAAACGTTTTCTCAGTGCATTTTCACTACAAATAAAATTCATTTTACACTCAAATCTACAGTCTGTTATTTTAAATTGAATTTACATTAATTGCCTTTATTGTAAAACCGTAATGATCCACAGTTAAATAGTTTTGTTGTGGATTGGTTTGTATTGGTTTTTGTTTCGTCTTTTTAAATCCACATGGAAGACTTTGTTTTTGTGACGCAAGATGAGCGTGTGCACACAATTTCCTTAAAAAGGACCTAAAATTTCCATAAACTTTAACTGTCAGACAAAAAGGAGTAAAGAATTAAAACTCCAAACCAAAGAGCATACCGTAATAATTAATAGAAAATTCAAGTAAGAACATTTCAAGGGTCCCTTGCTTTTTTTTATTTTTTTAGCCTTTAATCTAATTCTGTTCATATTCAGATGCAAATGCTTGTAAATTGGACTTTTTGCACATATTAGCATGTCTAACAGAGCAAATTGAATTAAAATGTTATGAAGTTTTAGAAGCGTGAGCACATTGAGTGCATGTGTACTGGCTAGAACCGGGCTTGTTTTGTGCGTTTTCTTTAAGCTTTACTAAGATAACAGGTTGCATGAGCGTTCTATTTGCTGTACAGACACGAGAGTAGTATCAGGCTTCTCATATGACTGTCATCACGAATGTGAGCCAGCTTGTACTAAAATGTCGAGCGCTTCCTTTAAGACTCCACCAGAAGTTGCAGTGATTGTTGCCTGAATGGTCACTGATGCCGTGTGTCATTGTTCTGTTTCTGTAGCATACTCCACGCCAGGCGCCACAGCTTCCAACAGGTTTGTCGGCATCGGATCACGGGACAACAACTTTCTGAACATCCCGCAGCAGACGCAGGTAAGGATGGAGACAGGGTGGAGACACACTGGGTAAAAGGAAGCTTGCGTAGCTCCAAAGGTGTGGGTGTAATTACTTTTTATTCTCTCGCTCCTTGAAACCCACTGCTGGGTTTTCTCCACGCACCCACCAACCCACAGTGCACCATCAATGTGTGCATTTATACGCCTGTATTTTACTGTACGTGTGTGGTGTACCATATGCGCTCAACTGTTTATTTGGCGCGTATGGAACCCACCCTGAAGGTAGGAGGCCTTCTCCCCTCGCTGATTTTTTCCTCCTTTCCTCTCCTTGCTCCACGCAATCCCCTGATTTTCTCCTCACCATCTATTTAACTTAGCTCAACTTTACTTGCTTTTCTCCTTTGTATTCAGTTTCTTCTATTTACTTTCCCCCCCTTTTCCCTTCCTCGTTCCTCCCCTTCGCCACTCTGTGACTCGTTCACGGGTCTCCTCCATTACCACTAGTACTTTTCTCATTAGTGTCCAACCACACCCGCCTGGATCCAGCTCAGCACCATTCCTCCACACATGGAAACCATCTGAAACGTCTCTGAAGATCCCCTCCCTCATTTCTCTTCCTACCATTCGCTTGCTTTGTCTCCCGTTCTGTATGTGCTCCTTGTTTTACACCACTCTTCGCTAACCTTTTTGTCTTTATCATTTCAGTCTTCTCGCTCTCACTTTGTTCCTTTGCTTGTCAGTTTTCCTTGCTGTATTAACAGCGATACAAGGCATGTTTGGAAGTACATTTGCAAACCAACACTGCAAAGACACTCAATACTATTGTAGTGGTCTGATATTTTGTGAAATAGCTGGTTTTACTTTAAGGCAAAACCAAAACGCACATTTATCTCTACAGTGACAAAAAGCAATTCATGAAATTACGTACTAGAAGGGCTTGTCCGGAGGGTCTTGGTGGTAACTGGAGGTCAGGCTGGAGAGGTTTAGTTTGGCAGCAGTGGGCTTCTTGTGCCCTCTAGTGGCAAATGTTGAGTGCCACAGCCAGGAGAGCGAGGAAACGCGATACCAGTGGTGCAGTCAAAGAAGGGAAATGCGTAGAACAGAGAAGCCGAGTTTTGGCCCATATAGAAGTCATGTCCAGGACTGTCTCGTTACCCCCAGCAACCAGACATGATGTCATAGCCAGTTGATCTTGAATCTGAGACAGGGTTGCTCGAGAGGGGGCCAGGAAAGAAAAGAGGGTGGTCACTGTCTGCTGCCAAGGATTTAGTGGGAGTGTACACATGAGATAGATGGATTGTGTGTGTTTGTAGGAGCATACACAGAAAGGGAGGCAGAGTAACTAAGAAGGCAGAAGTTACAATGCCCAAGGCCTGCTGGGACAGTGCCCAGGGGAGTGGGTTAGCTGAGAAGGGCAGGAAGCAAGCGGAGGGGGAGGGGTGGCATTCATGTGACCTGTTAGAACCAAACTAAACAAAAGGCTGCTTCCCTGGAGGCACAGAGTAGTTTCCAAGGCTTGACTTCTACAATGTTGGCGCGCTAGCCCGCAGGGCCAGATTCTGCAGGCCAGAGAGGGCAGCCAACAGCAGCGGCGATGGCCCATTTCTGCTCCCTGCCCATGCTGAGTAGGAGGCACCTGACTGAAGACGGCGTCACTAACAGGGAGCGCCAGACTGTTATTCCCCTGCTGTTCCATGATCATCATGAGCCATTTACTGTTTGGCCAAATCCAAGGCGCACTGTACTTCAGTCATGAAATGGGCAGTAATTAAGTTCTGTCACGCACTGTGTTTAAGGATACCAGGCGCGTCCAAAGGACAAAACCAAAAGCAGATATGTGTTATAGTTTTACACCCTGTTTTTTATTTATTGTCCTGGTCCTCCAGCCCTACGGGTGCCAAATGGTCCATCATCCATCATTTGAGACCCTATCAGATAACTTTGGGGATTCTCTAGAGTTCACTTTTGTCCTATTAATGGGGAAACTTCTCATTTATTATTAGAGTATTTGGTTTAAGAAGTGTTGCCCATGAAGCACAGCCTCGTGTCTGTTTAAAATCCGTTCAGATTTTTTCCTCTTTTAATTAGTTTGATATACTGTAGTCTGGAGAGGAATCTAGTCAAGGAACTAATATGACAGCAAAAAGCACCATTTCTGTCCTGGGAAACTTCACTTTCAGTGCCACAGTGAACTTCTCTTTGTACATTCATTTGCACAGGTTGGTAACTCTGGCTTGTTATCAAAGATGACAAGCTCACATTTAGGACCAAGGATTCAGCCATGTCTCACGTCCATCTAAAGATGCATTGCATTTAAAAAGCACATAACTAAAACCTAGCTGGTTAATTAATTGAGATGGTCTTGTTATGGATTAGTTCACTTTGTCTCAGGCGCATATTTCAATGTCTTTAAATAGTTTTGACAGAAAGATAATCACATCCCCTCTTCACCTCTTTTTCTTTTTCAGTCTTGGTTCCTCTGACAAGATCTGTGTGCAAACCAGCAAGTAGAATTCTTTCTTTACAACCCGACATGAAAAAAAAAAGGAGAAACAAAGCAGAGAAACAACCTGCAGGACTCTAATAGTCCTCCAAACAACTCACCGACCGGCCCTGACAGTACACCTCACCTGATGCAAAATATAACCAAGCAACACAGGAAATTACAGCACCATGACGCTTTCAGTGGAGCTCCAGACTTATCTACAGAGAGGAGGACCCAATTTGAGCAAAGATGGATGGATGGAAAAATGAATGGATGGACAAGAGGATGCTAGGATGAGAAATGGGGGTGGAAGGAACAGCAGCAAGCAGGCCTCCTCGAACCACCGATCCAGCACAGCGCAGCGCAGCAGCAAAGAGAAACAAAAGGATGTCAAAGCAGTCGGATTCTCTTTCTTTGTAAGGATTTATTGTGCAAGAAATGGCTAAGAAAATCAGCTGTCCAGCAAACAGATTCCACCACGAAAACCCACAATGAATCAGCCAATCAATTTCAAGTGTAAAATGCAATCAAATCTTCTCTGATGTCTGTCATCACTTAAAAACAAAAACAAAAAAAAAAACAAAAAACAAACAAACAAAATTGGCAAATGACCATTAATTTTTCAAAGCCTGTTAATAATGAGCGAGAGACCATGCCAAAATATACCAATATTATATAAAGTTTGCACTACACGCTGAATCAGTTAACACTAATCTTAACAATGTGCACTATTTACCTTCAAGGCATGGATAACTGCTCTTCCTTATTAAATGCTCTAAAGAGGAAATAAACCAAGGTGCAAGAAACCTTCGGATGTTCTCCAGCCCCATCGTTCATTTTAGCCGATCGCAGACTTCCGCTCGTTCTCGCATTTCCCCTCGCTTATACTGGTCACACAGTCTGTGCCATGACTTCGGTATGTGCAAAAAGACGCATACAGACATTTGCAGTCTCACTATTTACATTGTAGTATTTATAGGTGGTGATGTTGCATTACTATGTTTTTGTTTTATACACAGTAAAGCCCAGTGAACGCCCTCTGCCTCGGTTAGATATCCAGACATCGCGCACACAATCACAGCATCGCTGTACGATAACTGACACGTTTCACCCCTGTAGGCAGCAACTATTGGTTCCCTATTTGCCCTCTTATACCATAGATGAAATATGGAAGATTTTACCTTGTGTGTTCTCTCATTTGAATTTACTCTTTTTGGATTTGTACTATTTTATAATTATTTGTACTGAATGACAGCACCTTAACGAGAAACACAGTAAGGAGCAGCATGTGTGGACAGAATGGTTGGCTAATCTGGATAAAGTAGTGCTTGCAAAAATGTAGAAATGTGCATATTTGCTTTTTTTGAGATGTGGAGATTGATATCACCCATGAAGCTACAATGAACATCTGGTTAGGTATTAGCTAGTAAAACATGTGTATTATATTTTGTACGTGAATGCCACAAAAAAAAAAAAAAAAAAAAAAGCAACAAAAAAATAATAAGTTGTAAAAACCATTTTAGGGGACTGGAGCCTAGCGGCTGGTCACTTTTTGAGTTTTTGTGGGCGTTTATCCTTTAAAACATCCTTGTATTATCATAGAAGAAAAGGCTGCATTAGTGACTTGTTTTGATAAAAAAAATCCGTGTGAGGTAACAAACATTATTAGACTGAAAAGATTTGACAACTTTGGCTAAAGAAAATGTAGCTTTTACATTACAAACGTGCCCATGCAGAATACGTACACACACATTTGTGATTGGAGCCACCCTGGAAGTGGTTGTATTTCAACAAAAGTTTATTATGGTCATCTCGTGGACCATCTTGTGAGTTTTAGTCATAATCATCTGTGTTTGGTTAAAAGCTGTACACAAGAGGTGGAAGTGGTTACCACCAAATAACCCACTGGTTTGAGAACTACCATTTTTGAGCTTTTGGCCTTTTTCTTTTTTTTTTTTTCTTCAGCCACAAGTGGCATATTGGGGCCAGATGTCTCAGCTGGAGAGTTACTTAAAACCTGATCTAGAAAGAAAAAAAATACTTTCATTATTTTCAAATTTACCAGAAGCGCACTTATAAAAATGAGTGTGCCTGATGACTTAATAATGTTAATAATCGTTGGAGAAGAATGGCTCACCTAATATATTATGAGAGAAACGTCTGCTTTTTGATTGGCGGTCCACTGTGGCCAGAGAGGTTTTGGAGGTAGCACCTTCCACACTGGCTCCACATTTCAACCTGGTGATGACAGCCACATCTTGTAAACGGTTTATAGTTGGCGCCGCGGCTGCATCGTCAGTTCGATTCACACATGTAGAGATTGGCCTTCCACCATACCGTGCTATCTGAGTCCCCGTTTAAAGTCATCCGACTGGCTGCCAGCTACTGCTTCATGTCAACACACAGATGTGTTCGGTGATATTCTTTTACAAACATCAGGCAAAAGAACAAGCCTATTTTCCTAAATTTAACTACACATTGTCATGGTTCATGTGTTCGTAGTGTGAGAAAAGATTTTGACAATCACAGGGAGCTTGTTTTTCTAGTGACAGACGTGTCAAGAAAACGTTAATGACAATAACGATATCAAATAGCATCTACTTTTAGATCCGATCCAGCTCTAGTTTAAGGCTGTTGGTTATGGAAATATATGAATGATGGAAAAACAAGGGGGGGAAGGTTGCTGAAGATGGGACCCAGAGTAAAAAAAAAAGGAAAGTAGCTCTTCTTTCTTCTTTCTCCCACAAGTTTACCCTGTTGTTTACACTCCCAGACGGGCTGCTGCTCCAAGAGCTGACGTGGCCACACTGAGGAGCAAAATGAATATGTGACATATCTGGCTGTTTCTGGAGAGGGGACGAGGGCCTCCAAAGCCAACAGTCAAAGCATCACATGTATGCCCATTTTTGTATTGGTGCACATGATAAAGTAAAAAGGCATTTCTTGTCACTGTAATCCAACAACACATACATGCACCAGCACTCCCCCGAACTATTGTGAATAGAAAGGCCCTTGTAGATAAAACAACTGCACTAATACAATCATGCCAGCCAACCTTATGAATCTTCTTTTTTTTTCTAAGCATTACAGTAAATTAGCCACCTTATTAGTATTTCAAATTGCTGGATACGCTAATGGGATTAAAACATAATTTTAGAGCACAGATTGTGATTTCTTAAAACAGTCATGTGAAGACCACTCAGTATTAATGCAAATACATCCCAAGTACATGATAAAGTCTTAAAAAAAGAAGCAAAAAAAGACAATCTGAGGAGGCCCTTACGCTTTCAATGATTTTATCTAGAGATAGTCCACAGACATTCAGCGGGAGGATTCAGTCATCTCCTATTATTGACTCTGATCATCTACCCAACCTCACAAAATAACTGGACTGCCTGGCCGTGTTCTTTGCTGCAGGGAAACACAACATAGCCAATTGAGTGGAGACCATCTGATCAGTTTCATAGAGAGAAGTAGATCTGCTGACCAAGACGTCAGTAATGGCTAAGGTGATTTATTTTCTAATCTATGGAAGTGCCTCTGTATTCCCATTATGCAATTTGTCAAACATGAATTCAGGTTCTTTTTCTCATATATAAGCTATAGTGAATGGTAAACAAATTATGTCAGGAGGTGAGGAGATGTTGACAGCTCACTAGAAAATCACAAGCATCTTTATATATATATACATATATATATATATATATATATATATATATATGTATATTTATATATATATATATATATATATATACTTTTTTTATTTGCAAGATAAGCTCTGTGGCAGTCTAGTTATTTTTTGAAGCATGGCTTACATCACACAGTCATAGGATCCATCTCAAAATTGTTGATTTGGGCTCAAGTGTCCAATCGCATACTTGCATTAAAGGACGGCAAAGAAAGTCAATCCTTCGCAAACACACACAATAGAGACATAGTGAGCGAGTAATGATAAATTAGTTGTGGATTTTGAAATTAAAAGGCAGATTAGATTTTGATGTTTTCTTTATTGATTTAATGGGAAGTATTGTTCTTGAAACTAAATGATGTATGTTGATTGAGCCATGTGCAATGCCTTGGTAGAGGAATTGTTTTTGCTAGAGATTGAGGGTGTCGTGCGATAAGAGGGGAACGCCTCTTAATGTTTTCTTTGTTTGTTTGTCTGTTTCCAAGTCCATATGCTCCGGGACTCTAAATACAAGGGCGGCGAGAAAAAAAAAAAAAAAAAAAAAAAAAGTTTGGGGGACATTGTGCTGAATTACCTTTTTTTTTTTTTCTTTTATCACTTTTTTAAGAAAAAATATCATTTCTATCGTTTTATTTACAAAAATGTTGGGAGGGCTGAAGGAACAATTTTGCAACTCAAAAGATATATATAACCATGAAAACTGGTGCTTTCATGAAGAGTAAAGTACATTCAGTCTCTATTATACATAAATAATAATAAGGAAAACATGCATTAATCTATTTCTCTTATTGTATTTACGGGAGGGGGGAGGGGAGGGGAGGGGGGTGAACAAAGGTTGTTGTTCGATAAGGTTGTAACAAAAGGCATTTTTCTTCCCCGTAACGTCTAAATCAAGTAAAATGCACATTTTCCTTTTATCATGTTGTGTCTCACGCATGCGATCCCAGAGTGGGACAAGGACAAATTCTTCCCCGATTTTGGGAGATGCACAAGTATGGATTCCAGTTTCTACAGGAAAGCAGCTACAACTAAATAAACAATTAAATACATTTTTAAAAAAATCCAAATTTAAAAAAGGAAAAAAAAAAATTACTCATAAACACATTATAGAGAGTGGCGGGATTTTGTGTTATTTGAAATTGGGTGAAAAACTGACTGACTTTTGTCATCAGCAGCGTCTGTCTGGTCCGAAGGGTTCTGCCGACTCAGTAAGCGATGAACCCCGCCCCTACTCGCATACACCCACCCCCAAGCCCTGAAACCCTCACATACACCAGCTGTAAATTATTATAAATATTTGTTTGGTGACGTAGTGTTATAGACCCAGAGCATCTTTAAAAGTTGTCCCTAAAAAGTGCCTTTTGTTCACAGATTCCATCTTGTAATCCTGAGTGCCCATGTAAAAAGAGAAAAACTCCCCTCCTTCATGCCTCTATATCTTTCTCTTCCTGTTCGAGCTTTTTGAAGCAGTATACATAGTACTAAAGGAAATTGGTGTGATTAAGTTCCTCCTTTTACTGTTCAATACTTATGAAAACCTGAAAAAAAGAAAAAAAAAGTCTTGTTTTCTTCCTCTGTATCATGTCGTCTGTCTATCTTGGACACTGGAGTAGTATGTAGCCACATAATCTTCTCCCTCTTCTCCCCTCCCCCCCCTTTTCTCCCTTTCTCTGAATGGTGGGGTTTAAAAAAAAATTACGCAAAGACCTTTTTTCTTCTTTTTCTTTTCTTTCTTTTTCTTTCGGTCTGAGCAGAATGCAGTTAGCTCACATGTTATTCTTGTCTGTATGCTTCACATTGTATTACCATACCCATCTTCTCCAGCTTCTCCATTCAACAGCTAATGTAAGTGAACAAGTTACACCACAGGGCTCTGGGCTGGGCTGAGAACAGGGGCCAGTGGGAGGGCCAGTTCCACCCTCTGGAAGCAGGCGGGGCACAAATCAACCCCGGCGGAGAGATGAAAATCACTAATGGGAACGTATGGCTTTGGACCCAGGTGACAGCAATGACCAGCAGGACTCCTCGTGTTAGCAGATTTATTTGAAATCGTTCTTTTAGTTATTCATTTTTATTAATTCAATTTGGATTTACTTTTTGATCATTGCATCTTGCAGTGCGTAATCGAGACTAACTATTTAAAATCTGGAAAACAAAGGGATAAATATGCCAGAGAAAACAGACTGTAAGCAACTTAAAACCAGAGACTAAACGGCGTGGACTTTACACAATCAGCACAAATATTACAGAACATTTTCCCAGAGTTTGAGGACCAAGTTTATGTGGTTCTAAAACCTGTGAACCGACATGGTTACTCCTGGGGTAAGTGATGCGAAATTCCAGCTGTCAAACGGGTTGCTGAAGAACAGAATGAGGTGAAGCTTTGTACCTGTTGCTTTCTTTTTCTTATCAAGCAAATAAAGCCAGCAGTAGTGTTATCCATCACGTGTTGAAAAATGAAAGCACCGATGCTGAGAAACCATCTTAGAGATGAACACAGCAGAGAATAGAGACCGTGTGTGTGCGTACATGCCCACGTTGGTTCTGAAGGAGGGTGTCTGCAGAATGTGCCCCTGCACTGTTCAAAGAGCCCAATCCCTGTGGCCCAACTGCCCACCGTTTGTTTTGTTTTTTTTTTGTTTTGCTTGATTTGTTTCTTACACATTTCGTAGGACACTGGGCTGTGATTAGTGATTTAGCCCCCAGTGGCTTACCTCTCACCTCTGGCCTGTAACCCTGCCCACCCAGAGTGCCCTCTTCCTCCCTCCTCCTCCCGTCCCTACGCCCCTCCCTACAGACTCGTGTCCCATCCTCAGATGCTCCTCCCAGAGCCCATGGTGAAATGCATGTTGTTATTACAGTTTCTTTTCCATAATAATGATTAAAAAACAGTTTGAAAAGAGCAATGCCTTTACTTGATTGAATAAAAGGATGTTCTTGACTGTATCCCTCTATTGTTGGCTCTGATTACGACTGGTAATTTTTCATTGTTTGCTACACAGCAGTAGTGGGAAAAATACACAATTCTTTACTCATGGAAAAAAAAAGTTCACAACACAAAAATACTGCAAACTGCAATGGTTACCCACTCTATTTTAGTTAATTGCTCAGTGAAAGTGAATATTAGAAAATCATTTTAAAAAAAATGATCTGCTGCATACACTCAACCTCAGAGAAACAACGACATGATATACTGCGTCATTATTTAAAGTATATATATATATAAAATGTGGAGGGTGAAATACTAAATGCAGCTTTGACTGCTCTCAAATTCTGAGGTTAAGTCTCAGCCAAGTGTCCCTGGTCTCGTGCACTTAGGCAATTGATCATCAGAAAGAGTGAGCACCTCTTCACAAACAGGAGGTTTGGGTAACATGCTGGTCTTGGTCATTCAAGTGTTTGTTACAGAAGGAATATGATGCTTTTCTTTCAATGATTGACCCAACACCCCAAAATACCACACTGGTACAGGTGCAAAGTTCTCCTTATAACATCTCTTTTCAGCTCGGTTCGTACTATATCCTCTTTAACACAACGCCAAAGAACAAAAACATCAACAAAGAACTAAGAGAAACAACTGATGCTGCTAATAAATTTGGAAACAACTCCAAGGGGCTATTTCCAAACAATTTTGAGTTCATCGCTATATTGAGAGAGATTATTCCCAAATGGAACGCATTCAAGACAGTTCCAGTGAGGTGGGTTGTTCGGTTTCTCTTTTCCTTTCTCGTGCTTGGTTAAGTTGCTGGCTTGGCTCCCTGAACTTTAAAACATTTCTACTTCTAGTCACATATTACGTGCCTGTCATTTTCCAAGACTGAGTTTAAATTAAAGAAAAGAGGCAGAAAAGAGATAGTCCTCTCTGACAGAATCAGGAATTCACCTGTCAATTAAAAGTGTTAGATCAGACACACTCACTCACACCACAGAAAAATATTTTGCCAAATCATGGTACTAACCATTAATATATATGCAGACAGTTGTAAAAGGAAAAACAAAAAACTTAATTTAGAATTAATAATTAACTCTATCCATCAGACTACAGCGCCTCCTGGGGGGGAACTTTGGCATCACACAATCTGGTTTTCACATGACAAACAGTAAACTCCACTGTGTGTTGTCGTATAGCTGTAAGATACTCTATATTTGATTAGTAATTTGATGATGTCAGGCTGCGATGCGTAGCAGCAGCATATCAAGTGACAGGGGGTCCGGTGAAGATCTATTCCTGGTATCCACTTGCAGGTGTTGTTTCTGTAGCGACACTTGAAATGAGGATGTTTTGGAGAGACAGAACGAATGTAAATATTAATTAGCCTCGTATGTTAACATACACCAAGTCAGCCAAGCTAAAAAGGCTGTGATTGGTTTAAGGCAGTCATGGTCCAGCTGGCTTACCAGCACGGTGCCAAACAATAGAAGGAAAAGGAGGCTTCAAAAGCAAATGGGAAGGTGTCAATCAAAATGTTATGACACATTGCATAAAAATGCAGCCTGCAGCCACTGAATCTGAAGTTGCTTTTTACAGCTGACAGTGAAGAAGGTTTTTTGCAGAACAAAAGCAAAACTCTGAATTTGCAACAAAGGCACCGCTGGGGAGGAGCACAACAAAGTCCATTCTGTGAGTTTGAGTACTGCTGAAGGAGATAACATTGTTAAATCTGGGAGGGCCAGCAGGTTATGCAGCCTCATGCTCCCATCTGATCCCACATTATGTGGACCCATAACTAGATGCTCCAAGAGAAAGCTATCGAGAGAGGACCTGATAACTACCATAACTAGACCATCAAGTGTCCTGCGTCAGTGAGGGCTCAGGTGTCTAACTTGTTCTCTCAACAACAATCTACTTCATTTCTGTCTCCAGAACAATCAAAATGTTCAAAGGGAACGACCACTTTATTTCCTGTCTATTGGCTCCATTTAATGTTGTGCAGGCAAACTCCTCTCATTTCAAAGCTGTCATTACATTCATCACTGAGCATGAAAAAAAAAAAGCTGTCTTTATCCCAGAGGTGTGAATTTGTCTGCAGAGTCTGCAGATACGCATCAGTGTGAGACTGTGCAGTGACACTGGAAAGAGGTTCTCAGACGGTGGTCATGGTCATCAGGTTTATTGGAGCTAGAGGATAGCCATTCAGACACAATGAGTTCTCAGTCTTAAAAATAAATTGGAAACTATTTGGGACCGCTGAAAAAGACTGCACACCAAAAACCATGGCAAAAGGGGTCAAATAGGTTCGGGTTATTGTGTTTGGATCCGAGCATTTCAGAAGTAGACTGGTCGTTAAGTAACTCTGGCGGGAGTGACTTTTGCACCTAGCCCTACTGTGAGGAAGTTATGTTTTGACCAGGATTTGTCCACAATCACTCAAACATTTCCAGCATTACAGAAATAAGTAACATCCCATCTCAGATTGATGCAGAAGAAGTTGCCCATCAACTCCTTGTTAGTAGGATGTGCTGAAATTATTCAGAGCAGTCTGGCTGATCCAAAAGCAGAAAGACTTGATGAGAATAAGCTCAGGAGATC
Organism: Xenentodon cancila; assembly: GCA_014839995.1. Classification (NCBI taxonomy): domain Eukaryota; kingdom Metazoa; phylum Chordata; class Actinopteri; order Beloniformes; family Belonidae; genus Xenentodon; species Xenentodon cancila. The sequence goes on from CM026214.1 coordinate 24,016,658, forward strand.
ATATTTTTCCAACCTTAGCTTTCTTTCACTGGAGTCTTGTTAAATCCAGAACTTAACTTTAAATTATCTTTCTTAATTATGCTGCTCGTGAGGGCCTAGCTCCATTTTACCTCAAAGAACGTATAAAAGAGAGCACTTTACTCTCAGACAGCAGGATTATTTGTCCTTTCTATCAGTATTGTATGAATTTTGACTCTGGACTTTAAGAAAAAGGGGAGAGTAAACTCTGAATTTCTTCACCAGACAGATGAAATCATTTTTGAAGCTGTAAATTCTCAATTAGAGAAAGTGACCTGACTTTTTTGTGTTTTCTTTTAACCCACCTCCTCAGCAATCAAAGATGTGCTACGATATTCTAATTTCCTAATTGATTTAATAGTTCTTGAAACGTGCATGACTGGAGTGAACCTATGGGAATACATATGGGTGCGTATGTATTTGTACATGTGTTCTCATTTATAAATCTTAATCGTCTTGAAATTTTATGCACAAGGCTTATTTCTGCTCCTGTTTGGAACCACGAGTGGATGCAGACTCCCCTCGTATTTTGGGTATAAAAACGAGTGTTTGCGCCACAACCGAGCAGACGTGACAGTGAAGGCAACAAAAGAAAAAAAAAACAATTTGGTGGTTTTGTTTTGTGAGGTTAAAAACAAAAAACAAAGGATTACAATAAAGAGGAGCCAACCCATCAGGTCACGTATTACACATGCATCTGGTCTACCAGAAGATGATCAGTAAAACCCCTCTTTATCTGCAGCAGATGAACATGTGACCTGCAACGGAGTCACCCAGTCATGGGAAGAAGCCACAGATGCATTCATGGAGCATGGAATGATTTTTAAACAGATGTCATAAATCTAAAGTAGCGCATGAGCCAGCTGTCAAACAGAACAATCTAAATAGTCCCAAGTTCTGCAACTTCTCATCTTACTCTAAATTAGCAAGGCTTTTAAACACTGCCAAAGAAACCATCCATACACGAGACCGTTGCGCACAGCTGCAGCTGTTTAAGGCACCCACATAAATAAAAGTAGGCCCGTATTGTTAAAAAGAAAACTAATGACAGGGAGCAAAATCAGGAGAAATAACTGCACGTTTACTAGAACATGTTTCATCTAATATTAAACTCTGTCAACCTGTTTACTAGTTCCACCTCATTGCATCCTTCTTAAATTGCTCTAAAATTGTTTAAGTTGTCGCACCACAATCTTTCATTGCAAATTTCAGTGTGAGTGCGGAAAAATGCTTGCACGTTTTTGAACGTGTGGAGCACTTATGCATGTAGCTTCTTATTGACACTCAAACTGATTAAACGAGACACTCTGTCATCACACGAGGAGTCCTTTGAACTGAACCATCCACGGAACAAACGTCTGTACTAGACCAGGTCTGCCAAGGGTTTCTGAAATCCTGAAATGGAATCCATTTATCAATGAAAAGCTTGAGAGTGATTTGTTTTTGTTTTTTAGCTGGCAAAAAGTTTAAAAAAAATGAATCTGCTGCAGCAAGTAGTTCCCCATTCCTCAAACAACCAAGTTAATACATCCAGGAACGATTGAAAATATGTTGCTCTGACTCAAAACGATCAAATTACTGGTCTTCACCAAGCAAAAAAAACAAACAAACGACAAAGTAGTCCTACTGGTATTGGCTGAAGATCAACATCGCTTCATTTAAACCTGAGAGGATCGTGTAAAGAATTGTTTTTAATGAAGAAATGTGGTCAGAAAACGATCTTGATGAATTGTGATAAGTAGAACTCAACACAATGTTTAAAAGTAAGAGCTTTTCCATCCCTACGCTGCCAAATCAAGATTCTGGGACTAAACAGCTGCATGGCCTGAAAAGACAATATACACTGTATTGCCAAAAGTATTCGCTCAACCGTCCAGATAATCGGCATCAGGTGTTCCAATCACTTCCATGGCCACAGGTGTGTAAAATCAAGCACCTCGGCATGCAGACTGATCAGCATGACACACATTTCCCCCAGCACACCTACAGTCAGTCTGGCAGTGATTCTGTGACATACAGTGTGTTAAACCTCATCAACTCACCAGTAAGGGAGAGAAAAAATTATATAAAAAAGCTTGCAGCTCCATAAGTAAGTTATCATATATTTATATAGAGATGTGTCATTTAGGATGTGATCATTGTTGTCATATTATAGTGATGGTGAATTGCAGTGGCTGAAATAAACTTTATAAACAGTGAGTGTGCGATAGTCAACCCCATGTTTCTGAATGATAGGTGTGTGTGTGTGTGTGTGCGTGTGTTTCCATGCCCTTGTTACTGTGTGTGTGTCTAGGAAACATCGGGGACATCAGATGTGGTACATTCATGGTGAGAGGTTGGTAGGCGCCGTCCTCCCAAAGCCGTCACAGGCTGGGCAGAGTTAGCCTCGGGGGTCATTTATAGTGTGTGTTGACATTGTTGGTCAGGGCTGGGAGGTTGGACTAAATGTCCTAGAGAAGGATGCATTTTCCTTTTTCCACCCAGGGGTTGTTCTTCATCAGCTCCGGGTTCAGGAAGGGATCCTCTGGAACGCCGTCCTCTATCCACTTTACCAAACTTTTGGAAAGAAAAAGAAAAGGAAGCATTTTTTTTTCTTCAAATTCCACTAAAATTAAATGACACCCAGTTTCATGATGAATTTGTCCACAACACTCCCAAATTCCCACGTGGAGACTGTGCAAAGATATTCCTGAGACAATCCAGCATATACCAGCAGGACGTAAGACACTACGGAGCAGGTAGGGCATACCTGGAACGTCCTGAAGAATCTGGAATCTCCACATGTATATGTTATGTATGTACACACACATATACACTATACGGCCAAAGGTATTCGCACACCCATTTAAATAATGGGAATCAGGTGTTCCAATAACTTCCATGTCCACAGGTGTGTAAAATCAAGCACCTCTGGATGCAGACCGTTTTTACTATTCGTGAAAGAATGTGTCACTGTCAGGAGATCAGTGAAGTCCAGCGTGGAACTGTGATGGGATGTCACCTGTGCAACAAATCCAGATGTGAAATTTCCTCACTCTTTAATATCCAACCTCCATAAAGACCTGGATGACCGAGTCTGGTGAAGATGAAGTTGACTGGTCTGCACAGAGTCCTGACCTCAACCCAACAGAACACCTCTGGGATGAATTAGAAGGGAGACTGAGATCCAGACCTTCTGGTCCAACATCAGTGTGACCTCACAAATGCACTTCTGGAAGAATGGTCAAAAATCCCCATAAACACACTCCTAAACCTTGTGGACAGTCTTCCCAGAAGAGTTGAAGCTGTTATAGCTGCAAAGGTGGACCGACGTCATATTGATGAACCCTATGGATCAGGAATGGGAGGTCACTTAAGTTATGTGAGTCAAGGCAGGTTAGTGAATACTTTTGGATATATGGTGTACCATGAAAAATGTAAATAAACCATTAAATAAGTCCTTAGTTTCTCTGGAGCCAAGGAAAACATGTGTCGTCTGATAAGTCCAGATTTAGCTGTTCCAGACATCTGCAGAAGTATGGGTAAAGGGACTGCTCCCATCGTGCATTGTGCCCAGCGTTTAAGCCTACGTGGGGGTAAACCTTTATTTTGGTTCTGTACCCCCCTTTCAAATTGTGAAAGTAATTCAGGGAGCATGAGACATCTTCATACATGGACCGCCAGATTCCAGACTATGACAACCTTTGGGATACGCTGCAAAGACTTTACGCAGTTCATTCCTTCAACCTCATAAATACAAAAACACATTCAAACAGCAAGTGTTTGTTGTATCTACAACTAAAGTAATCCAACTACATTTTAGAACAGTTGACCTTTTATTTTTGTAGAAATGGGTTTTCCCACACGAGGCCACTTTTAATCAGGTAAATATATTTGTACATCCACAGGGAGCCAGATTATTAAGATGATGCAATTAAGAAACGGAGTCAGTTGCCTGAAAGACTGCTGATATTTAATGTAGCATTGTCTAAGATCATGTTGATGCTGTAGGACAACCTTCATTCCAAAGTGGGTTCACACATACAGTTAGAACGTTTTCCTCTTCTCCTTCACAGGTATTAACAGAGCCACAAAACTGACCTTCACAGTACACACACCAGCTGCCTCACAGACCACAAACCAGAAACTTATTTTTGTATGGATGACTGGGTGAGACAGGCAAGAAAGCAGGTAATCTGAAGATTGTTTTGCCCCCCCCACCCCCTCCCTTGAGCCCAAGTATGCTGAAGTACAATCTTATGCGTTGATGTTTCTGAATGGATAATTTTGGAATAAATTCCATTAGGGAGGGCAGTGCATCCGTGCTGTGTCAGTGGGCCGCACTTCAACCCCTCACATTTTTTTGATATAATCATTTCTAGCCGGTAACTACTTTCGTTTCCAAACACTGGGTAGTGACGGTAGATTTAATCAGGTCCACTCGGGCCCGTTTGTCCTCATTCCTCAGCTTTGTGTACATCTGCAGCCTTGATCAATATGCTGCGGTTGGTGTACGCGACTCAGGTCAGACTGAAGATGCAGATCTCACAACCATTAGAAACAAACAAACAAACAAAACGCTTTGCTCAGACTGGGGTAAACATTTCAAATGGCTTTTTTCATAAAGAGCTGGTAGTGATGAGACGGCCAGGTTCCAGAGCAGACTTGCATCACTCCTCCAGCCCAATGTGGCAAATCCAAAACAAAGCCCAGTTTGTCAAAAGGCTAAAAGCAAGAAAGTCAGAAAACTAAACGATACCGGGGGTAAGTTTAGCATCAGTGGATCTAAGCTTTATTAGCCTTCAGACACATCAGTCGTTTATGCTTGTCATCAACTACAACTTGCCCCGGAGCGGGGAGACAACAGGCTCTCACGAGGAAACTGTAGACCTCGTTCCCATATTTCCACTTGTTTTCTTGGAGCACATGGGAGAAACAGTGCAAGTGTTTATAAAAGGCTTTTATAGACACTTCCAACACGAGTTAAATTAACAATTTGGTGGCCATATAAACGCTTCTATGGTACACAACCACGTTTTTCACCTACGATTACATTAGAGGCAGCAGAACGCCTTCATTTTCCGCTCACTCTCATGCATGTCCTCGTCAACTGCTCTTTCTTGATTCTTAATGAACAAACTGCATTCGAGTACTCAAACTGGTCCGTTTCGCTTCCTCTAGATTTGGAGTGCACCCATGTCACGATCAATAACATAATGCCACGATATAAGGTCTCCCTCTCTGTGCTCGACGCAGATAAGGCCATAAAGGGACGATCTGACACAAAGCAATTAGTTTGTTGCTACATTTTTCTTTTGGTGCCTTCTTTGAAATAAGAATTGCTAAAATATTTCAAAATAATCTGAAAGTCAATAAATGTAACAGGCAACAGAATGACCTGTGCACGAGGGTGTGTGCGCAGTAACGCAGGATGGGCCGCGGTAATGTCATGTGACAGAAAGGCGTTGCGGGCTGAAAACAAATGTGGCATGCAGCTCTGCACGAAACCCCACCATCATCAACAATCAAAAATAAAACGGTTTAACGTGGTTCTCCAAATATTTTTGTGTGGACTGCCAAATATTAACACTTTGCGGAAACTGGTGCACTAGTGAAATTGATAATATGGAATCATAAGCCAGTACAGTAGGTTTAGTGTTAATTAGCACCAGAAGCTATAAGTGTAGACAAAAACAGACAAAATTTGAACAACCAAACCAGGCATGCAAAGGCTGCACGGACGATCAGCTGCCATCTGTGCAGCCAGAACAGATGAGAGCTGTGCAAACTGGAAAACTGAACAACAAGATACTGATTTGTCAGTTTAGTTCCAAATTTGACAAACAGACTAAATAACATAATGTCAGACATACAAAAGGGCAGCAAGGTCCAGTCCATCTCTTCCAATTTCAGCCCTGGGCATATGTATGCGAGGCTTACAGAGGTACACAAGCAGTTGCACACAGCGATAATGCTGTCCAAGAGCAGTGGGGAGAATGCGTTTCCATACAATCGCACTACAGCATTAACAAACTTAGAGAATGCAAAATTGATTACTTTTTCAGCTTAACTGTATCGTATCCATTTGCACAGGCATACACAGATATGTACTCACACACTCGGACACGAGCACGCACTCATGTCACACCCACCCCCTCCCACCCACTGGTTGCTCCATCCCTAATGTTCACAAAGCGCATCTAAAATCAAATTATAGATCTCCCCTTAACGAACCCCACACATTCCATTGGAATTCACGTGGATTTCATTATTCTTCCACACTTTTTCAACCTCGCCTCTGATAATCCCAGTCTGACCTTCCTGCACACAACATCCCAAGTTTGTGTACGTTGAAATTCCTCCAAGAACCTATATCCACTGACCCCACCCCCCACCCTTACCCCCACCTCTGTCCCTCCCTCCCACCCTCCCTCCCCCCTCCCACTGTGTTGAGCTGAGGTTGGTAGCTGTACAGTAAAATTTGGGGGTGCAGTCTTTATGCTGAGCTGAAAAAGAGGGAAGGGTGGGAGGGAGTTGCAGGGAGGCAGTGCTCTGCTCCTGTTCAGTCATCTTCCAGTCCCTGGTTGAGAAGAAAGTTGGCTGCCAGGTTCTCATTCTTCTCGCAGGCAAAGTAGGCCTGGATTACCAGGGCTTCAGGAAAACCCAATGCTTTTAACTGTTCCGTTGCAACAGATGAGGAGAGACAAAGAAGGGAGATGGTAAAGAAAGGCTCAACAATGACATGAAAAAATGACATCTCCAATACCATCTATTCACGTCAAGCTCACCCTTTCTATGGCTTCCTTCTCCTGAGGTGTAACCTGGATATAGTTGACAGGTGCTCCTTCTTCCCCCGCCGCCCCCATCTCACCAACCTCTGGTGCATCGCCGCCCTCTCCAACTGGTTCATTCAACATCTGGATGAACAACTCCTGATGCTGACTGATTTGCTGTGAACAAACAAAGAGTCTAATCCTTTAGGGAAAAAAGTATTATATTGTCTGGTGGCGGCAACAACAGCAGAGGATGCAGGGTGTCGAGACAGAAGCAGTTAAAAAACAAAAACAGAACCCCGAACCCATCTGAACTCTGCCAAAAGAAGTTCAGTCACTGTGGCCAAACCATGTGGGAAAATGCTATGATCTGATGAAACAAAAGCTGAACGTTTTGGCCTCAATTCTATAAAGACAGAGAGAGAAAAAAGAAGGAAAGTTTGGTACAAAGCCAATACAGAGCCTCATCCAAGTAACATTTGGGGGGCCCATTACATCACGGCAATGACCTCACGGACACATCAAAATCAACCAAGATATGGTTTGAGAAAAGGTAAATCCAAGTCTTGGAGCAGCCCAGAGTCCAGACCTCAATCCCATTGAACATCCACAAAACGTCCCATAAAAACAGTGTACACAGGAGATCCTGTTGCAGTCTGAAGGAACAGATAAAATTCAAAAGTCTAGATGTGTAAGTTAATACAGACTTATTCACAAAGACAAAGTTATAAAGACAAAGGTTAGTCCTCAATGTATCAGTCGGTATGAGCGTTTGAGACATTTAAGCCACCATGCCGTGGTAGTTTTTTTTCCATGGTTCTAAATAAATATTTTTCTCTGGATTTCGGTTTTATGGAATAAGGGTGTGTAGACTTCTCGTGTGCTTGTCACTTCAGCTTTGGACTATTGCAGGTCCTCGTTACCAAGATGTCCTTAAATTACTGCCAACAGCTGGTCCAAAATGCTGTAGCAAGAATGACAGATCACATTACCCCAATCTTAGCTTCCTAATAAATTCAGGACAGAATTTAAAATTCATCTCTCGCATACAAAGCTCTTCAGGACTGAGCTCCCTCTTATCTTAAGGACCTTACAGCTCCATATTAAGAGACTTTGCTCTCAAACAGCAGGTTTACCGACAGTTTCCAACAGTAGTGTGGGAGGCGGAGCCTCCTGTGGAACCAGCCTCTACCTTTCAAATGTCCTTTTCAATTAAAACTACAGTACGAGACGGCCTCATTCATGACTGGGGGTCTCCGATTCCGGCCGCCAAGGACTGTTGTCCTACACGTTTTAGACGTTTCCCAGCTTCAACAGACCTGATTCAAATGAATGCGTCGTCATCAGGTTGTCAGCAAGGCCTGCACAACTCTGTTAGTGACACATTTATGTTAATCAGCTGTGTTGACGCAGGGGAAACTAGAACATGTGGGACAGCAGCCGCCGAGGACTAGATTCAACCTGTGGGATTCCTTACAGAGGGTTTCTTTTTTTCTCTTTTTTACTGAATTGGCATCAAATTTGAATTTTGGACTTGGATAAAAAAAAATTGTAATTAACTGGAATGTAATTTGGATTTAATTGGATTATATTTAACTTTGTAAACCTTTCTAAATGAAGCACTTTGAGATGATTTTGTTTTGATCTTTAATCAGGTGTTTTATGAATTAAAAGACATGATGGCAGACACGAATCCCTACAGACCTGTAGAAGCTGAGGATTCTCGCGGCCTAGTTGCTGGAGAAGAGCTGGTAGCAGAGCAGGATTCTGCTGGATGGCCTGTCTCATGTGCAGGAACTGAGGCTGGGTACGCAGGAATGCAAGTGGGTTCTCTCCTAGCGGCACAAAACACGTCGCCGTTAGTTATAGAGCAAAACAAACATTCAAGTCAAAGTTTCTGGAAGATTAGCTGTAAATATGCCCCCAGCTCCTTCTTGGGCTTCAACATTTTCAGTGACGACGACGTTTCAACCGAAACAAGATAAAATACCACAAGAGTACCTCCCCGTTAGATCACACACGGCTGCAGAGACGTCAGTTCAAGTAAACGGGACACCTGCTACGTCACTGCCTGCTTTGTGCTTCCTCACAACAGAGGACTGCATCAGTTGGCTCCTTAGGCATTTTATTAACTAGCTTTGTATTAATTTGAATAATTTGGAATGAGTCGAATTGAATTCTTGAAGTTCCTTTGAGGTGACATCTGTCACGATCTGGCGCTATAGGAATAAAGCTGAATTGAACTTTATTATTAATCATATGTTCTTAAAAGGGCATTTCAAAACCTCATCTGGGTCCAGGCAGTGCTGCTGATGACCGGAAGACCAAGAACAAATCCTGATCTCTGAAAAGAGTAATTCACTAATAAACCTGCATATCTCGGACTTCTTGTGTGTTGCTGGAAGTGCGTTTTAGTAGCTGAATCCTGCTGCACTACCAATTCCAGGAATCAAACGTAAATGATGTAGAGCGCTGACGACGCCCCACAGGGCCATATTCTTACAGACAGAGAGAGAATGTTGATAATCTAGTTTGAATTAGACGACGAGGTAAACGGCAACAACCAGCCCTCGAGTCTGCGCTGATGTCTGGTCCTGAGTACCGTTTTCAACCTTTATTTGGAGGCATGGCACATTTTTTAAAATTAAAAAACATTCAGCAGCACATCAGCGCCCAAAAATACACCTTTTTCACAAATCACTTAAGACATCAATAAAGTCATTAAGGTGCTACTGACGACCACCAACTGACATTAAAGAGTAATTATTCAGCTAGTGGTTACACTGCAGGCACCGGTTCGCACCAGTGGGAATGTATTTGCAGTCATTTATGTTTTTGGACTAAAGTGAACTTGGATCATTTCTTAACAGCACACCTGATGATTTCCTACGACGGTGGTTAAAATCAAAGGTTCCTCTAGATCCCTGATCTTCAAACACAGGTGGCCAGACTTCAAGTTTTTCATTGTATTGCTCTTGAGATCATGCTTCATCTATGTTTAGGGTGTTTTTCTATTCAAACTGATGTTAAAAGTTGAAGTTACCAACACTCAATCTAATTTATAATGAGACAAGAAATGAATGACGTAACAGCTGAAATGTTTGTTTCTTGGCATAACATAAATAGGATAACTGGATGAATGAGGGCTGGTATTCTGTTCGTTTTAACAGTTTATCTGACCATGAACCCAGGAGGTGAGGTTTTTTTTCTCTCTTCTTCTTCAGCACTTTTGAAAACTGCCTTCATTTATAAGCCACCGATATACAGTTTATCAGTGTGGGAGGAGGCAGCACATATGCACAGACGCACACAGAGATATGGCCAACCTTCTGCTAGAGACGGGGGCTCCGTGGGTCCAGATGTTGGGGCCTGCGCTGGCGGATTACTCTCTTGAACAGGGCTGTTGGGGATACCCTGGAAACGCGACAACGGAAAAGTCAATTCTGCACACAGTCATCTTTTGCATGAGACCTTGAAATACAGATAGACTCAAAAACAAAAGAAAAGAAGTTTTGGAGACTCAAAATTACATATACTTAGTTACCAATTCAGAAAAGCTGTTGATTAATGTAATCCATTATTCTGGAGGTTATAATGTCCTTGACAACAGCGTTAACTCTCATCAGACAGCAAAGTCACCATACTGCACCCATCACTGTCTTTTTTTCCTGTCCTGTCGTGTTATGTCTCACATTTTAGTCCTCTGGGACAAAATTAGGGTTTTAGGGCTTAATAAAATGTTTTATCAGACTGTCAAGAGGGCTGGTGAAGAGACACGCATCATCTCACACACACTTGCACACAAAAGGCCTAAAGTCTGCTGCAAGACACACTTGGACATAACAGAAGACCTCCACATTCCCTGAACTTCCACCCTGAGATAGAAAGCATGTCCACAAACTATGTTATGGTAATGCGTTATCTTCCTTCACCGTACCTGCAGCACATGCACCCAACGGAAGAAAGGTTTTTTATTTGATTTAAAACAAAACAAAAAACAAAAAAAGGGTGTGAAAATGTCACGACACAAATGCTTGGTTAGAAACTGGTGAAGCCATTGAGCCTCTCCTTCATAGTTGACCACGTATTGATTCAGTGTGTCTGTGCATTAAGAGGGGAAGGGCCGATTTGACACGAGAGGCAGTTTGTGATGGAAAGAAGCAGAATCAATTCACCGCACGCAGTTCTGCTTTAAATCACTAAATACACCTGGGTGACGCATCCTAATCTTCATGCTTGGGAAAACACTTTAATACAGTAAAATCGCTCGGCAAGACTTAAAATGACAATGAAAATTATTCTGTGCCTTCTCTATGTTGTGAAGAATACAGAATCTATGAATACGCAAACTTGTTTCCATTTAAAAGATTTAACTACTGAATACAAAATGTCACCCAAATAAATGTAAATACAATGTCTACGCACATGTGATTTCGGTATTATGTTTTTACACACTTGAGTCTACAAGGGATTTGTTGAATTAGTAGTGTCATCCAAACTATATGTGAGCTCCAAGAATGTTCAAAATCCAGAGGAAAACGAAAGGTTTTCCAGCAACGGTTGCTTTGTCGGTGTGCGTCAGTGACAAACATACAGTTAAGAGGTATTCCACAGCTCTGTGGGGATTGTTGAAGCTGGCTCGCAGCGCTGCCACCACCCGCTCCCTTTCGTAGCCCATAGACATGATCTCCGCCAGCATGGCCTCGTACTCGGCTCCAGTCACTGAAAACACCGGTGCAAACAGACGGTAACTGACTGAACCGCTCCCTTCGTGTGATACAAGACACGTCAACAGGAAACTGCTTTACATTTTTCTTCATAGTAAAAGTATCTGATTGTACCGAGATACTTTTAAAAGGCTACACCAGAAAATGTTTTTCTTTTAGATAACATTACTTTTTTTTTTTTTTTTAATTAATCATTCTTGTGAATTTTGATTTACTACTGACATGGAGTTGATTTGCAAGATGATAATCTGGCTCCAAACATTTGAAACCTACCTTTGAAGTTAAATATACGAGAATGCGTCACAGTATACATTAAATTTGAATGGCACATTATTTTCTTTCGCCAAAGTAATTGCCAGGATTTATGACTACAGTATGACAGGGAAAATGTGGAACCACAGTTAACTGTAATTCAAGCATCAAATCATACCTACAACATAGTTTTAAATAGAAGCATTACATCTTGTCCGTTCCTTCTCAGGGTAGGTACATAAAACTATGAATGCACCCAATGGGAATCCCCATCACTCTGTGACACCACAATGAGGAAGGGCTTGCTTTTGTCAGAGCCTTAATATAGAAATGGTATGGGTTACACTGCAGCTTGTAAAGTCTTTACTGACAGCAGCAACAACTGCCCGAAGAACATAAATCATTTGCAAAAGTAATGCACCGTAAAGAAAATAGAACTTTCCTGAAAATATCCACTGTTCAATATTATAAAAAGGTTAAATATTGAGAATACACACAATCTGGGACAGGAACTTGAGGCTTCTCTACATCATAAGACAATCTGTTGGCATGTATTACCTACCCAGCGCTGAGGAGGCATCCAGACCCTGATTTCCACCACTAGAGCTATAAAACAAAAAGGTGAAGAGACATGATGAAAAATCTGATGACCCACACGGTATCTGTGATTTCAAAGTAAAAGTCACTATGGTGAGAAAGGGAGCTTATACATACATGCACACACACACACACAAACATACATATTAATATTTCATATTTGTCCACCCACTAAGATACTAATTAGTCAAAGACAAGTATAAAGGCTGTACCTGGCTGGTTGTTGTGGTTCTGTAGCTGGGGCACTTGGCTCTTCTTTGGCCTCCTCAGAAGGAAGGATGGGGACAGCTGCTGGAGTTGGAAGTGGGACTGAAGCTGGGTTTGAAGCTGGGGTGGCTGTTGATGTTGAACCAGAGTCTTGTACTGGGGTTTTGGGTGTTTCCGATACTGGTGGCAAGGCTGCAGCTGTGGGCTTAGCCTTACATGCGGTCATAAAAACCAAAACAAACAAAGAGCTTGTGAGAATAGTAGCATCCTAGTGATCGTTTTCAATCAAACTACCCAACATGCCAATCAATCGGCAAAAGATTCATCCAGAAAATCCCAGTTTAAGCAAAATCCCCCTTTGTCATTTATCAGCATTACCACAAGCGCTCATCTCACCTTGGACACCATAACTACAACAAAATTCTTCTCATCAATTTTGTAGTCCTTAATTGGCGTATCATCTTGCAAGATTTTCCCAGCGTATATCAGCTTCTGCCCAGAGACGGGAAAGTTGTCTTTTCCTCGTTCAGCTTCTATCTTCTCTTTCAAGGCCTTTACCTGACAAAGAAAGCAAGCGTCACCCGCGTCCATCACATTCATCCAACTCCACGAATACAGATCTGTGGCAGTGTGAAAGGCAGCGGTTCAGTCACAGCGTGGTTGTGTGAGGCGGTGGAGCCACATCTGGGTGCGCGCGCACCGTCCGCTCAGGTAGCTGAAGCCGGACTGTCACCTGAATTGTAGTATTATTGTTGAACAAGAACCCTGTCTGACGGAAAAAAAACGACTAACACAAACCACGGCCACGCAGCGTTGGATTCACGTGTTTTACCCTTTAACTTGTTAATTACACGTATGAGCGAGGCTGCCTGGAAGAAAGCAGCGAGGCTACTCGCAACTGAGCATTAGCATTCCTCTCAGACACGAAAGTGCACAGCTGGGGCTCGTAAAAACACACCGCAGGTCCGGTTTTCACCTCCACACGAGTACAGAAAGGCGGACGCCAAGTACCCGGGGCACGAAGTCGAAAGTACGACGAGCTGGTTTGGAGCTCTCCGGGATGACTTTGGTAGCATCCTAGCGGCTAACGTTAGCAGCGCCAGCGTGCTAACGGCAGCTTATGCAACAGCTCGCGCGAATCGGCTCGTTTTCCCCCTAAAAGCGGACCGTCCGCGGTGAATTGGCACACCTGCGCCGACGCCGCGTGGCTTGGTTTTGTCTGTTTGAGCGGCGCGCGGCGTGGGGACGAGGCTTTGTCAGCGCGGCTGCAGGCCACGAGCCGCAGCACTCACCGTCTGCTCCGGGTCTATTTCGACCTGGATCGTCTGCTGCTGCAGCGTCTTCAGAGTTATCTGCATGGCGGCGGCTGACGCTGCGTCCGGTCGGCTTCGAGTGGGGAGAAAAACGCGCTCGCCCGGCTACTAGTTTGCTTTTAAAGTCTGCGTTTCGGGTAAGATAACAGCTAGCCGAGGAATGTGTGTATCCATGAGCACTCAGCAAATCGCCATCTTTGGTGACAAGTCGGTGGTGCAGCGAGGGGAGCCGGAGGTGCGAGATCTCGCAAAACTGCGCGTCGGAGGGCAGTTATTTCAAGTTATTTTCAGCACAGGTGTCACGGAATCCCCCAAACCAAGAATATAAAATTGGGATAAAGTTTCTGAAGATAATTAATTTTTTTAATAAAACATCACTAAATTCACTCAATTGCAAAATGCCAATGAAGACACATAAGCACAGATAATAAATATAATAATGACAGATTTCACACAGGCACAGAGGAAAAAGCCAAGTCAACTAAGACACCAGTGGAGGTTCAAACAGGGAGCCTTCCTCAGTTTTCCCCTCAGTGCAATCCCGTCTTAACTTGAAGGCAGGAGGAACACCCTCGAGCAGAAACGGACTCGGGTCAGTCAACTATCTGCTCTGACCAGTTTGGGGTCTGAGCAGATGACCAGCCATAATAATAACAACGCGTCATCAAAAAGCACGGTTTTGATGGCAATCTTAGAAGATTCTAGGATGCAGGTACCACGGATGGATTTCAACAAAGTGAAGCACAGTTGGTGAAGATCCCCGAGAACTCCAAGTAAACCTGCTGCCTGGAAGCAAAGTGCTTTGTTGTGACTATATGCAACTATTTGTTCTTTAAGGAAACAAGGGGCTAGCACCTTCAGGGCTTCACGTGTCAGGAGAGGAATTTTGAATTCTCTCCTGGATTTATCAGGAAGCTAGTGAAGCAAATGTAAGACTGGAGAAATATAATCTCTACTGCTAATTCTTATTAAAAAATCTTGCTGCAACATTTTGGAACAACTGGAGGCTATTAAGAGTCATTTTAAGACATCTTACTAACAAGGAATGGCAATTGTTCAATCTGGAAGAAACACATTACAAATGTTTCTGCATCATTCTTAGATGGTGGAGGAAAGCAGTTCTAAAAATATATGTGTGATTTAAGCAAATTCGGATCAAAAATAAGTCCAAGATTCCTGACCATAGTACTACATGCAAAAGTAGTGCCATCCAGAGTTACTCAAGTATTTTTTTAATGTGTTTTTGAAGTATTCAGATCCAAAGACACAAGCCTCAAATTGATCAGACCTCCCCATCAGCTCTTTATGTTACCATCTGGGTATGTGGACAGGTGTAGCTGAGTATCCTCTCCATGTAAATAAAGGCTGATGCCCTAATTACTAGTGACGGTGTATAATGGATATATGGCGTGAAGATTAATGACCCAAATACAGTACTGTGTGGGACACCAAGTCCAACTCTGGTGTACAAAGACTTGTCATTTACAGGAACAAAGTGGAATCTATAAGATAAATGTTACTTGAACTAAGTCAATGTTGTTCTTTTATTAACAATAATACGCTCAATCCTCTGTGGCAGACAGGTATAGACAGACATCCAGTGCCTTGTGCCATGAGGAGATCATTGGTAACTATCACCAGTGTTGTTTATGCACAATGCTGTGATCTGAATCTGGATTTAAACTTGGCAAACAAATAAGTTATGTACAAAAAATTAATTAGTTGATTTGAAACTGGGTTTTAAGAACTTTAGAAATTGAAGGGAGCTTGGCCAGAGGTCTATAAGTAGCCATCACCCCTGGATCAAGACAGGCATTTTTTTAAGTAGCAGTTTAAGTACAGCAACCATAAAAGTCTGAGGCACAATGACTGTTGATGAAGATAGACGGATTGCATCCAGCATGGAAATATTAAGGGGAAAACCTCCTCGAGCAGTCTAGTTGGGATAGGGTCTAAGAGAAATATTGTATTTTAGATAAAATTATTATAAGAACAGAGATCTAAACAGGACAGATCCAGTCCAAACCAGGTTCCACAGTCCGCTTGAAAACTGTTGCATTCAACAGAGGCAGGCGTGAGTAGGGTCCAATAAACTTTCTTTCTATTGAAAACAATCTTGTTTGTAAAAAAAACTAATTAAGTCAGCACAACTGTGAATTAAAAGTATACATGGCTCAACAGAGCTAAGAGTCTTAGTCAGTCTGGCAACTGTGCTCAAAAGGAAACCTGGACCTCTGGTCATTTTCCTCTATTAATGTTGAATAATAACTGTGCAAAAAAGCTCTCTTCTAGTTTGAAAGGCTCTTTTTCTCTCTGACCATTTTTCTTCTTCATTTATGTTTACAATCCATGCATCCATCAATGTTCTATATCTGTTTTATCCTTTGCAGGGTCACAGGGGTCTGCCGGAGTCTATCCCGACACATTGCAGGTGAGAGTCAGGGGTCCACCCGGGACAGGTCGCCGGTCCATCACAGGGCCACATACAGAAACAAACAACACACACTCACACCTACGGGCAATTTATAATTATCAATCAATGTAAAATTCATGTTTTTGGAGTGTGGGAGGAAGCCGGAGTACCCAGAGGGAACCCACACAAGTACGGGGAGAACACAGAAAGACTCCCACCGGGCCAGGGAACTGAACCAGGAACCTTCTTGCTGTGAGGCACTGTGCTAACCACTTGCCTTTATGTTTACAATCATGTCCACAAAAGGGTTTCACCTTGAGCCAGTTTTAGAGGTTCAGCTGTTGTTGCTTTTCAAATTGCTGATCACATTTCTAAGAGACACCGCCCTCTGTAAAAAAACAAAAAAAAGGACCTTTTTTTTTTCTTTTTCTTTTTTTTTTTTTTTTTTACCAGAAATAAGTTTTGTATCACTTTAGAATGCCTAGGGTGTTACTAAATGTTGATGTGACATTTTTTCTTGTCATGCAGTAAGTGGGGATCAATGAATATCCTAATCTGGTGCCACCTGCACTTCTGCCCACCAGATGGCGCTGTTTTCCCATGTTTTATTTGCGACCACAACACTGTAGGGCACTTTAGATTAGATTTTACTTCATTGTCACTACACATGTCACAAGTCCAAGGCAGCAAAACGGAGTTAGACTCTAACCAGGTGTGCAAAAGAGTAGTGAAGAATATATGTGATAACAGAGAAGATTTTAAAGCATTAAGCATTGGAAAGGCATGCTCTAAACCAAATAACAAAGGAGGAACTAGACTGTTGCCATGAACTAAAGAGGTTGTCAACCTATGTTTAACTATGGACAAGATTCCTGAAAGAGGCTTCTTTCCACTAGACAGTATGTAAAGTCTGCATTTCTCTTAGATGTACCCCACTTCTTGCTAAGTGGCTTCTGGGGTGAATGAAGGCCAAAGGTCGTCACTGGAACTGGCCCAGGCTCAAACTCAGACTTGTGGCCCCTTGATGAAGGTCATCCCCTTTTCTGTCTGCCCTTTCTCCTGCCCCTCTCTTCATTCAAACAGTTACCACTTGTGTTCTAAATAAGTAAATAGATCAAAATAAGGTTGGACGTCTCTGATGTTCATTAAAAGTGCCATTTTGCAAAACAGTCAGCAGGGGACAGAGTTTAGCTGCTCAGCGACAGAGTAGTCAGCATGGACTGTAGCAACAATAATTAAAAACCAGGATGTTACTGGTTGTGTTTGTGTTGGTGCTTTAGTTGTTACGTCCTTGGGCAAAATAGGAACTCTGTCACTGGGCAGCTAGTGATGTTACATCATAATGGGTTGGATGAATACAGTAGTTGAGTGAGTACTCTCACTTAAACGTATGTAACTGTACCTGTCGAGAGACCACAACCACAAAGAGAGGCGATTACTCACAAGTTTCAATATATATATATGTATATGTATATATATATCTATATAATCACTCTCTTACCACACATATGTGTGTTTGCAGAAGGAGAGCGACTGAAGGTTTTCAAAACCTTATACTTATGTCAGCTGCAGCAGTTGTTGTGAGGGCAACAGTAATCTGATTTAATGCAGGGGAATATCAGATTATTTATATGATTTAGTCACCCTTTTTCCTGTTGTTAGCTATTAATCAAACTGCACATTTGCACACAGACATACACACGGAAGCAACATACAGTATACCTTCTGTGACCACCAGTGAAACCTCGTGGCTATAAATTTTGCATCAAATTACCCCCAATCCATTGCTCTTTGCCAGGTTTTCCAGTGCATCCCTGTCTGTCCTCGCCTTGCCGCCCCATATCTCCTCTCTGTTCCTCCCTGTCTTCTTCAAATTTCTTTTTCATACAACCTTTTATTCTTCATTTGACATTGTCCTTATTTAGGAGGATTCCACTGTTTGTCTTAAAATAAGGTAATATGAATTAGAGATATTCAGGAGATATTTGGAAATAAAGGACAAAAGAAAAATAAGTAAAGATGACATATAGGGAACGTAGGAAGGAACCGAGTGATGAATGACTGGAAAGGAGAGGGATGATGAATGGATGAGAGTAAGAGACTGGCATATATGAACAGGAGACAGCGAATCAGTGTGCATGAGTGTGAGAAATGGTGCCCTGAATGTGTGTTCATCTGCGTTAATTCTTAAGGACAGAACTATTAAAGATTAACAACAAAGCACCATGTTTTATTGAGATAAGCCAAATTCTCAGGCATATGGCTCTAAACAAGAACCCACTTCAATATCCATGCTTGTGTGTCACTGTGTTTCTATGCTCATGTGAAAAAGAAAGTACATCTTCTTTCAGATTAATATTTTTAAATTTACCGTGACCGTATGTGTTTCTGCTGGTTTTATTGTCATCACACAGAAGTAACTTTTATTTTGTTTGCTCTGAAAAGCATGTTTTGACTGCTGGCAATGACCTCAAAGTCTTTTTCAGACTCTTAGACCTTGGGACCAGTAGTCTGCTAAGGCCAAACTTGTTTGAGGCGCTCTTATTCCTGATTTGATAGACCGGGTGGATTTTCAGTGTTAAATTGCACAACTGCAGTGTGTTCTTGTAGCGTTGTTCGGCATGTCATACGACCCAGAAGGAGCCAGATCCTCACACCTCTGCGTTGACGGTCGCGGCGGCGGTATGACTGGTTCATTTTAAATGGTTTCCTGAAAGGTCGCCTCCGTTTGGCTGAATTAGAAGTTATTATGGTCCACACGCAGATCATGCACAACATTAAAACTAACTTCGTTTGTCTCCATCCATCTAATTCTGACACACAATTACAATGGGCAGCACTGTTTTCCATTGTGCAATGCTTTTATTTTATTTTATTGGGTTTTTATGCTTTATACATTTACATTTCTTTTGCTGCTTTATTGTTTTGTTAGCTATACGTTTTATTTGATTGTAAAGCACTTTGATCATGTTGTGTTGTTTTTAAAAGGTGCTGTATTATTACATTTGACCTTTCATTGTGCTGTAAGAACTTTGAAAGGTTGGGTCCTTCAAGACGCCTGGGGGTATCTCCATATGTGTGCTGTGTCAATGTATTTGCTCTGAAATACTTTAAATAATAGATAAAAATTAAATATTTGTAAGAAAATTTCACCAGCTGTCTTAATGCACAGGTGACTGAACTTCGTAAACTAATATCTTTTATCTTTAAGAAAGCTTTCTCACATCCAATAAAGAATAATACTAAAGATAATAATAATGAAACATAACACCATCGCTGTGTTATGTTGCCAGATAATGTCTCTTCTTGCCACAGACATTACATCCTCCTCCTCCTCCTGTCTCTTTAATCAAATTACTCTTGTTATACTAAGAGCTGGATATCTATAAAAAAACATGTATCTGTATATGTATTTGTATAGTTTTTACAGCACTTTGGGCAACAGCTGCAGTTAATGTATTATTGCAATAAACCTTAACTTGTCTAAATATTGCTGGAAATATAAAAATACACAATAAAGTGTTGATGCTGGGAAAGGGCATAATGATTTATTTTAAAAAGATCTTATTGCACCTGAAGCAGGAGAATCGCTCTTAAAATGTCAACAAAGAGTCGTTTGAATAAATGAAGAAAAGAGTTTGTTTTTCAATATCCTGCGGCTTATAAAAACGGTTTATCTTCAGACACTAGTTGGTTTGTGTGTGTGTGTGTGTGTGTGTGTGTGTGTGTGTGTGTGTGTGTGTGTGTGTGTGTGTGTGTGTGTGTCTCTATTGGCTTTGGGGTAGAGAGTTTACTGTTTTTTTAATTTTTTTTTAACAGTGCTAAAA
Source organism: Xenentodon cancila (assembly GCA_014839995.1). Taxonomy (NCBI): domain Eukaryota; kingdom Metazoa; phylum Chordata; class Actinopteri; order Beloniformes; family Belonidae; genus Xenentodon; species Xenentodon cancila. The sequence continues at coordinate 24,036,764 of CM026214.1, forward strand.
CGTTAGGATGTTATAGAAAAACAAAATCATTTAATTGTTTTTTACTTAGATTTTTATTTCCTTGTTGACAGTATAAACCCAAAATATTTTTTTGTACTTAAATTTTTTCGTGGATTTTCATCCATCTTTGTATTTCAGATGCGCAACATATTTATAAAAAAGTTAGTACAGAGGTAATCTATCACTCGTCGATACCTGTTGTGATCACGATCGCGAGCGTGTGATCACACGAAAGACTGAGGCTTTGAGGGACAAATATGGGCAGAGGATCTCCACTATGTCAGCAAAACATGAAAACAATAACTGAAATATTTAAAACAATACTCCTCAAGGAAGGTTTGGTAGGAGTTAGATGTTCTTGTGCTTTCTTCTTATCGTTCTTCTCTGTTGAACCTGTGACCTTCAAACATTTTTCGACGCTACTTTGGATGCTTTTAGCTTCTCTTCATTTAGATTTCTTCTCCTCACATGTAAAGCTCTGACCGAGCTGCATCATGTCTTGAAGAACTCATAGTTCCATATGGTCCAAGCAGAGCACTCGGCTCTCACACAGCAGGTTCACTTGTCTGGTTCCTAGGGTTTCTAAAAGTAGAATGGCAGGTAGAACCTTCAGGTATCAGGTTCCTCTGGAACCAGCTCCCAGTTTGTGTTCAGGAAGCAGAAACCCTTTCTAGCTTTAAGAAAAATGTTCCTTGGTTAGGGGTGGTTCAGGTGACCATTAAACATCCCTCAGTAATGCGGCTGTAGGCCTCGACGTCTTGGGAACCCCCCAGAATGGGGGATTGTGGAAAACAAATGTCATGGTGCAATCTTCTGGTTTCCTTAACTGGGCAATATTCTTTTGTTAATTGGCTTTGTATTAATTGGACTAATTTAGAATGAGTTGAATTGTATTCTTGAAGTGCTTTAAGGTTGCATTTGTCATGATTTGTCATGATTTGTCATGATTTGTCATGATTTGGCAGGTATGTAAACAAAGCTAAGTTGAATTGAATGAGTATTTGAGGCAAAGGAAAGTTGTTTAGAAGTGGAAGCCACACATTAAGCTGTCCAAAGACCAGCTAATAATCAGAAAGCTCAACAATATCTCTCAATCTCAATTAAAATTAAACTCACAGTTGACATCAGCTGTAATGAGTCACAGAAAGGTTTTTTCTAGTTAGCAATTCAATTCAATTCAACTTTATTTATAAAGTGCTTTTTTCAATAAGTTGTCTCGAGGCGCTTTCCAGAGAGCCAGAACATGACCTCCGGGCAAATATTACAAACAGCCTGAACTCCCCCCTCTCAGTTAAAATAACACAACTGTTTAAAATAAAAGCTGACCCAACAGATGAATAAAAGTTGCTCATGGTGAAAATCACACATAAATAATCGTTTATTGTAGAATGACAACTGTGTAACTCCCCCTCCTCTTCTTCTTTAAGTCTTAATCCTCTGAGAGAAATAGTTCTATTGTTTAAGCAGCACCCCACCACCGCATCATCTGAATAACTCTCCGTGAGCGTGTGTGTGTGTGTGTGTGTGTGTGTGTGTGTGTGTGTGTGTGTGTGTGTGTGTGTGTGTCTGCGTTAGTTGTGTTTTCACTGCTGCGATGAGTCAGTCATGCTTCCCACCAGAGTTTTGATGATGTGAGACGTTCAACACCCAAGAAGCTTTCACTCTACACGAAGACGTACACACTCATGATTTCTAACCAGCTACAACCTTTTGTTTTGTTTTATTTTATTTATTTCTATTACAATGTAATGCTCTGCCTGTTGAATGCAAAAATGTACCTATCATTGTGAATTTTGAACCTTTCTGGTTGTGCAGCAGTGTTTTCCTGCAGTTCCACCTCTGACCATCCCAGTGTCTGTCTTCACCTGTCTGTGTGGATGTCTGTTGGATACTTGTTGACATCCCGACCTGCAGTCCTCATACCCTTGTATCACCGTCTATCCATATATCACCCATATACACAGAAGTCTAATTGGACTACTGATGATAGTTACTATTGTATCCTGTCTTGTACCTTTGACGGTGTCTCTATGTCTCTATTCTTTCTTATTTCTTGCTCTACCCGGCTGGCCTTCGGCAGGAGGGTCCCCCCTCATGATCCAGGTCCTGATCCAGGTTTCTTCCCTCTTAAAGGAGAGTTTTTCTTGCAACTGTTTGGCTTAAGGTTTTTCTTCCTCTAGGGGAGTTTTTACCTGCCGTTGTTTATGTAATAATTGCTCGGGGGTCATGTTCTGGTCTCTGGAAAGCGCCTAGAGACAACTTGTGTTGTAATAGATGCTATATAAATAAAATTGAAAATTGAAAATTGAAATTGAAATTTTCTTGCATGTTTACTGTTAAAGATTTGTGTCCTTAACAGAGCAGATGTTAGTTTTTAGTTGTCTGGTATTGGGATTAAATATGTAGAATGCTTTAGTGTAGAGATTATAAAGCAAATAAAAGCATCAACAGCATTACTAACACACTCTTTTGTGAGGTTTAAGAGTAGAAAAACCTCAGTTTTGAGTAGAGAACCATCCTGGCTTGTGTTATAACAGTCATTGTTGTAGTCATTGGTGCTGCCGAGTTTGAATCACCTTCTTCCAGGTACATGGCTGAAAAAATAAGAAAATGTGGCGCAAGCATGAAGAAACCCTATTCGTAAACGAAATCACCGGAGGACAGAAAAAATACCTTGTCAATTAGTATGAATACGATAAGTTTTAATTATGTTCTGTGTTGTGTGCCCACCAAAACGTATAACTTTAATCAAGCAGGAAACGAGACTTGTGAGGATGTCATTTCCACTATATTATGTTATTCTGCTGAAACAGCATTCAACAATGTCAGTAAGAGCTGTTCTAATCAAACTTCACATTACTTCGTAGCTGAGAAAGAAAAACATTATCAAGAAATGACACGAAATCGGAATATTCAAGCATTTCATATCAATTTGCTAAATGAAACAAACATTTATGATTAAAGAGTTCACCTTCTGTTCATCCATCAGCTGACAAACCTCTACTATGCTGAACATGCTCTGCTTCAAGGTGACACGGCAGACTCCTTGCATGTGTTGGTCACCATGGTGATGATGGATGCACGACTCCCGCGGCGACGGCTCAGGGAACATGCTGGGTAAACATGGACTCCCCTGAGAGTGGAATAACCGGTAATGACACCACAAAGGAAAAAAACCACTGGCACAAAAAGACACACACACAAACACACACATGCGCAGGCATGATTGCATACACACATGCAACTCACAGGGGACGGAGCTGTCGTAGTCGTTAACGCCGTCTGTGTCCCTCTGTCTTACTTTCTGACTAGGTGGAGCCGAACTTGGTAACCCCTGCCTCTGTTTCAGGTCTTTTCCCTTATTCAGCCAAAACTGGGCCACTGAGCTCAACGCACTTATGCACACACTAAGACACATATGCACACGTACACTCGCTTACATGTGCACATAGCCGTGCACAGAGTGAGTCAATCCTAATTAGCTCTACAAACAGGTCTCGGATAGCTGTGCGTGTGTGTGTGCAGGAGTGAGAGAGGGGTAATGTCCTGTTAACTAACTGACATGTCGGGATTTTTTTTTTTTTCTGTCCTCATTTACGGAAATGAAGTTTGCTCCTTGTGTGACCCATATCCCTCGACATGTGGAGGCAAGAGACGGGAGGGAAAGAAGACTAAAAAGACACCGAAGAGCCATATCTTTTATTTCATGCAGTCAAATTGGCAGGGGATTGTGACAAAGTGAGGCGAGGGAAGGAGAAAGAGATGTGATGTGAGCAGGAAAGGGAAATTATGAGTAATGACTACACTGCAGCAGTCAAAGTTGGACTTTTCCTTCTAAGGGAAAACGATGAGGCCGAAGTCAGTGCTCTGAAGCTGATGTCAGATGGTGCACAGCTCAGTGCATTCATCTTAATGAACCAGACTCTTGGTATCATCTCCATATACAGCTATGTAACAAATGCAACAATATTTATGGCTTTGTAGTGCAAATAATAATCCCGTCTCATCGTTGACCTTAGGAAAAAATAATACAGAAATTAGTTTCAGAACTTAAAACGAATAGTTATTTTACTTCTTTATTTCACGTCTGCTTCTTTACCCAGGAATGTCCATAAATGCTGCAGAATTCACTGAAGGGGTTTCAGTGTGACACCAATATGCTGTCAGGGAGAACTGCATGCAGTTGTTTTCACTTCTCCTTTTACCTGAGAGTGAAGTCACCCTGTTTCTGGAAGTGTTGCAGCTGCTCTGCTCTCTGTGTGGTGGTACCTGATTCAGGGCAGCACGAAACCCTGCACGAGTCAGAAAATGAAGCAAAAAAGCTAATGATGTTGTGCTAAAATAGTTTAGACTCGTTGTTGCCAGCTTAGCTGTCTGGCATTATAATCAGTTCAACTGATCTACTTTTTCAAGTAAGACATATTGAGGTGATTTTCTTTTTCTGAGCAGTATGAGAGAGACTACATGTGTGAGGTTTGGCTGCTATAGTTACTGTCCCCGCTTAAGATGTGCACACGTGCTAGTGTGAGTTTATTTTAAGCAGGATTAACTTACTACTAACCACTAACAGTTATGAGCTTATAATTGTGTTAGAAACAAACCAGGAGCATGAACTCCAGGAACAGTAAAACCCACTGTTCAAGCCCCCGGTCATGTGTAACTCCCTTAGACTCTGACCTGACTCTGGACCGTTTCGTTCCTGCAGACCTCCCTGACCTGATGGTGTGTGACCATTTGTATAGAAATGATCTATTTGAAATTTTTCAGTCAGGGTTCAGAATCCATCATAGCACAGAAATAGCACTGGTTCGAGTCTCGAATGACCTTCTTATGGCCTCAGATAATGGATTAATTCAATTCAATTCAATTCAATTCAATTTTACTTATGTAGCATCTATTACAACACAAGTTGTCTCCAGGATCTTTCCAGAGATCAGAACATGACCCCCGAGCAATTATTACATAAACAACGGCAGGTAAAAACTCCCCTAGTGGAAGAAAAACCTTAAGCCAAACAGTGGCAGGAAAAACTCCCCTTTAAGAGGGAAGAAACCTGGACCAGGACCTGGATCATGAGGGGGGACCCTCCTGCTGAAAACCAGCTGGGTAGAACAGGAAGTAAAGAGAGAAGAGAGACAAAGACACACCGTCAAAGGTACAAGACAGGATACAATAGTATAATTATCCATCAGCAGCAGAACTAAGACTTCCATGTATATATGGGTGATATATGGATAGTTGATGATCCACATAGACGAGGATGCAGGTCAGGATGTCAGCAGGTATCCAACAGAGACATCAACAGACAGGTGGAGGTGAACACTGGGATGGTCAGAGGGTGGGACTGCAGGTCAGGATGTCAGCAGGTATCCAACAGAGACATCAACAGACAGGTGGAGGTAACACTGGGATGGTCAGAGGGTGGGACTGCAGGTCAGGATTCAGCTCCTGAGGTTCTGGTCTGCAAACATGTACAGAAGAGAAAAAGAGGAGACGGACCAGCACAACAAACTACAAGAATTCTCATTCATTCATTCTAATTAATAACTGAGGATTGATCTGAAGAAGGGAAAGAGAAACAGAAGAGGTGAGGGGCTCCAGTCAGTGGATCATGTTGGGGTCCCCCTGCAGCAGGTCTACAGCAGCAGATCTGGATGAAGCTGTGTTGAAGACCAGCTGCTCCAGTCTGGTCCTGCAGCTGCAGCTGTGACTACTGGTCCTAACACACTAAAGTACTAAATATACGTTAAACAGAAACGTTTTAAGTTTGGTTTTAAAGGTGGAGGTGCTGACACTTGATTCCCAGCTTCCATTTCATGCTGTCCCACCCCCCACCTGATGTGTATAAGGTCTGTTCCTCCCATCACCGAGCCGACATCATGCTCCATCGAAATGAAAAAGCAAGCTGTTAGCCGGCTTATTATCGATGTTGTTGAGCTCAGCTTTGATTATTGTTGGGTTGATGCGTGTGATTTTTAGTGAGCTCACAATACAATCATCTATAACTGTGTCATATGTCTTCACAATGGAGCTTTGTGCATTGCCTTGAGTGTTCTTTTAAGACACAGTAATTTAATTTAATCTAATCTAATCTAATACAAAGATTTTATTCCATGACGATCCATTGACCAGGCAGTTATTACAAATGTTGAGCCACTTTGTCTTCAAAATGTCACGTCAAAGAAGATTGATGTTTTGAAGTTTTTGGCAGCACCACATTATGTTCAATAATATGGAAATTACTGTATAATTGAAGAAACAGCGAATGCTTTTCACCAAATTGCATTGAGGTTTTTGTAACCGTAAATATATATTTTTAACAGAAGGCAGCTTTATAGGAAAACCTTTTGAAAGCCCCATCTATTGTTGAAGGAACATCTCAGTGTGTTAACAGGTTGAGTGGCTTTCATACTCCAGTAAACCAGAAGATCCTTTTGTACATCAGTGTTGAACAAACATGAACATGAAATGGAAAATGATGCACTGTGGTTTTAAAGGTTTTATATCACACTCGTGTGTTTTGCTGTATACAACAGAATATTTCCTGAATCACTTGGAAAGAACCACAATGCAGATATTTTGTTGCATTAGACTTTGATAAAAGAGCAAAAACTGCTGAAAAGTTCAGACTTTGGATTGAAATAGAGTACTTTTAAAGATATGCAAGTGGAAAAATAGTCATTATCAGAAGAAATGCTGTCCTTTGGTCCCAAATCTAATACTATGACATTTTATCACGCCATCAAACAGCTTGGGCTCCACAAAAAAACCAAATACTTGGCTATAACGTGTGACATAAAACTCATTACTTCTCACTTTGTCTGTGTGACATCTGCTGTGACTGAACATGACACTCTTGAGAGCAGTGACAATGACAGGGCAGTGGAGCTGCAGGCCATGCGATCGGACGTCAAACTGAAATTCACCAGAAAGTTCTATGAAGCCAAATTCTCAAAAACAATCAATGTGAATGTCTATTTCCCGACCGTGACACTGATTTTTTTTTGTTAGAGAGGAGGGTGCAGAGGATAAGGGCGGATGGAGACGGAGGACCTGCTGAGGCGACCCCTGGAGGGAGCAGCCAAAAGGAAAAGAAGAAATTGTTTTCACATTTTAAATGAAAATATATCATAATTATGTCAATATCTCAGTTATGTCAATAATGCCATTAAGCCTTGATTCTATTATGTGAAAGTCAGAGTACGTTTGCAGCGTCAGACCTCCCGATCTTTTGTGCTTAAAGAGAAGAGGCATTCACCAGCTACATGTTAATGCACTTTAATGTATTTCAATGTTCAAACAGACCATTAAAACACATTAAAATGCTGCCACTTCTTACGTCTCTTTCTAAGAGCTCGCATTATCATGACCTCTACCACTGTTGCCATGTTTGCTGGAACTGTTTCTTCTTCTTCTGGTGTTTTTGGGCCGTTGCAAACAGCTTTGTAGTGGTGCATTTTCTCCAACTACTAAAACACTGACATCAAAACACAGAAGTGAACTCTGACCTTAGGGCTGCCCGCTTGGTGAATAATTGACTTAACAACTGAGGCAACATTAAGGCACATGGAAGTATGAGGGCGTATGACAACGGTTGCAACGGACGTGCCTACGTAACATATGCAGGGGAGCACAAATGGGCCTTTACTCTTCTATTTCTTCTATTTTGTGCTCTGCTGAGCTCCCTGTTGGCCTCCTCCTCCTCCTCCTCCCCCACTCTCCCTCTCTCTGTTGTTATTGATTACTTCCCTAATCAATCAGACATGTTACTACCAGTTATGTGCTGCAGCGACAGAGGCGATTGAAGGATGTTTCTTTTTAAACTGAATCCAGTCAGGGCAGGGCAAACCCCAGATGTGGATAGATGGGTTGATTAAAGTTTGAAGTTGACCAATCTGCAGATGAAATGAAAGCTTATGTGAAGAGACAGTTGTTTCTGGAAGAAAAAAAAAGGAAATAATGAAAATTCCTGGTATGCCTGCTCTTTTCAAAAAATCTATTTTCTGCATAAATAGTCATGCACATCTTAAAGTAACAGCCACAGCCTGAAACTGAATATATTACAGTTTATTGTGGTATTCTCACTGGACTTAAATTACCTCTGGACCTGCAGTTATTCTAAAATTACATCAGACATCTGTATTTAGTTCAGACCTTCACGCTGAATAAGCGGTCTGTGTTTTACCCATAAACTGGATAAAACAATGGGCAGAGCATTCGGTTATGTGACCCATTGCTTTGGAAGCCTTTTTTTCCTTTGTGCGTGGCACAAGCTGCCAGGAACACACCCAGTGGTTTTACCCAAGCGAGTCGATCTCCATTGACTCCTGTAATGTCGACTGACACGCGGCGGGCGTATTCCCATTGGCTTCGTGGGCAACGTGGCTGTGCCCCGTGCAAAGAAAAGCCAAGCACCAACCGTCTTATTTCCGCACTGACGCTCATGCAGAAAGATTCGTTAATGTGATCGATTGACAGATTGACACTAACTAGCCACTAACTCGTAGTGAAGCAACCACCCAGCGTTGGATAAACACAACGGTCAGTTTTGATTTTGTCGTCGAGTCAACATGTTTATACCGCTGGAAACGTCTGATGGAAGCTCGGACATTTCGACGAGGTTCAGTTAAAGAAGCTGGGAGCAAAGATCACTTTGATTGACATACAGTGGGCGTGTTCCCAGCGGCTTACTGAGCAACATGGACGCACCCCGACCCCCCCGTCAAAACCAATGGGTCATGTGATGAATGCTTTGGCCATTGTTTTGTACAGTCTATGGTTTTACCGTGATTTATAGACATTCATCCTGGACGTGATGTCGAGGTTTCACATTTTATCAAACAATTACCTTTTATTTAACATTGAATTTGAAGATTGAGTTAAAAGCATCTGATCAGACACTCTGTTAGGTCTCAGTGACTACACATTTTGACACGAGACAAAACTGAAACAAGGCATGTCAGCCTATGTTTTAAGTTGCCATGGTAACAATAAACTTAACAGTAAACATAACCGGAGCTTTCGTTGAAGCTCTAGAGGTTTTGTGTTGTCAGAGAGACTTTGAGGTTGATTTAATTCTTGATGCAGCCACACGCGTCATCATGTCATTGTCTTCTGCTGATCTGAACTTGTAATTTTACACCTGTAAAAGTGGAGGATATGTCAAGTTTGAACATTTGAAAGTTGGAAAAAGCATAACATAGGACTTTTAAGATTTTGGCAAAATGTTTCAGCTGGCATGGTATGCCTGTAAGAGCTGGCTAAGACCTGTAAAACAATTAAGTGCCTTGATAGCTCCATCTGGATGCAGCAGCGTATTACATGAGAGCGTGAGCTGCGGCTTTGCTGCATTAACTCTTTCGGGGATAATGAGGGTTGGTGGTAACTGACTGGGAAATCCACTGCTGCAGCAGATCACCTCAGTAATCGCTACGATCAGGATGGGAGGCAGGCCGACAGAGACACACTGTTACTCATATCTTTTTGAGGAATCTGAGAGAGAATGAGGAAGAGACAGACAATTAAAAAGGCATTTGAATGCCAAAAATAGCCAACATCTAAGAGAAATTGCAAACAGATTTGTCTGACTCACTTTTGTAAAAGTGTAATAAAATAGTTCACTTGTACACGGTGTGCACATTCTTTGTACATTTTTAATCTCATTGCATAAAATTGCTAAAAAATGTATTGGTTGGTTATTCACGCACACACAATACAAACTGTATTATCACATTACGGCATTGCCGTCATAAGGCTATGAAGGAGTGCCTCGTGCTCTTGCTGTGTGGTGATGCAAGCGGAGGCTGCAAGATTAAACCATTGTTTGTGTTCCGTTACAAGACTCCTAGAGTTTTCAGGATATTTAACGTAATAAAGAGCATGTCGAGGGCTATGTGGCGGTAAGTCTTTGTTGACTAGGTAAACTGTGTCTTAGGCTCTGCCATCAAAAAACATTTGCTGGATTGCATTTTGACACTCAAGGCGGTTTTGGTGCTGGACAATGCACCAATCCCTGTTAAAGGAGTTTTCCTTAATTACCAAAAAACACCAATCCTCTCATTCAATGACCAGCTTGTCATTGAAAAGAGGTTGTACACGTAGGCCTTATTCCAGCGATGTTTCTACATCACATCGAAAACTAACTTCACTACAGTGGTTGTGGGTTTGGAAGGATAATTTCAACATCCCAACCTGCAGCCTCATTGATAAGGCACTGGAGGATGTGACACAGAGGACAATGAACTTTGTGTGGAGAAAGCTGTGGCCTGCAGGTGTCCCCAAAAGACACTTCAAGGGATCAGACGCCTGCTCCACCTGTTGTTGAAGAGACGGTGTCCATCGGCAAGACCGTGGGGTTGAATGTGGACAAGAGTGATGTGGAGAAGTTGGTAGAGGAGCCAAGTTTCACGTTTCAGCTCCTCCAGCACCACAACGCCAAGCTGACTACAGAGGAGCTTCTAAGTCATTCAGAGTTTTGTGCTGAGCTCCTACCCAGATGAAGCAAGGGCCACTAGGGCCCTTAACCTTTTTAATTATAATGTAATAAATGAGTACAGACAAATAATAATTATTATTCATTTTATTTATGGGTGCCTTTCTAGACACTCAAGTTCATCGTACAAAGTCAAAAGAGCAATCAGTCCATCAAACACTCAAAAAAGCACCAATAAAATACAGTATGTTAAAAAAACAAACAAACAAAAAAACAATAAAACAATCAGAAGGGATGTGGTAGTACTGATACCAGGGATGCAACAAGTTCATTGGGAGAAGGCACGTCTAAAAAGAGGCATTTTCAACCGTGATTTAAAAATGACAGTAGAAGTGGAGTGCTGGAAGGGAATTCCAACGGTGGGGGGCGGAGCGACTGAATGCCTTGACTTTATGGTAACCAGGCGAGCTTGGTGGAGGACTTGAGAGATCGGATAGGTATTTTGATGTAGAGGAGTTTAGAAAAATAGGAAGAAGCAAGATTGTTTGTGGCCATGAACGTGTAGAGAAGGATCTTATAGATGATGTGATGTTGGACGGGGAGCCAGGGAAGTTGTTGCAGAGCGGGTGTTATATGATTGATGGAGGGGGTTCTAGTGATAACACGGGCAGAAGAGTTTTGATCCAGTTGAAGTTTATGGATGGACTTGGCAGGAAAACCAAAGAGGAGAGAATTACGATAATCTAAACAGGATGTGACCTGGGTGTGAACCAGAATTTCAGCACTGGAGGAGAAGAGTGACGGGTACAGGCGGGAAATATCACGTAAATGAAAGTAAGCTGACTGAGGGGGACAAGGACAGACCCTTGAGGTACACCAGAGGAGAGGGTGACAGAATGAGAACTGAATGTTTTGAGTTGACAAACTGAGTACGGCCAGAGAACTTAGTAGGGAAAGGATCCATTTGGCCAAGAATATGGTTTAGATTTCCGGACAAGGTCAGTTATTTCAGAAATAGAAATAGAATGGAGGTTCAAATCAGAGAAAGGATGGGAGTGAGCAATTTGAGAATCAGGAGGGAATATAGTGGAGAATCCTTATAGAAGTGGAAATGCATGTTAAACACTTTCTCATAATTGGTAAGACCGTTTTCCTGCAGAGACGTTGTAGTCGACGACTTCTGGCTTTCAGTTGGCAAAGTTCAGAAGTAAACCAAGGTGCAGATTGGGTAAATGAAACAGTCCATGATTTTAGGGGGGCCAGTGTGCCCGGGAGATTGTGGAGGCTACTGTTGCTACTCTCACGATGGTGTGAGAGAGGAGGATGTTGGCCAAGGCATCTTGGTCGATGTTCCCACCCACTTCATCATGTGCTGGCTACACAGATGCACTTTTAGCAATAGACCCATTCCCCCAAGATGCACCACAGAGCGCCACAGTCATTCCTGCCTGTGGCCATCAGACTTCACAACTCCTCCCTCGGCTGACACTTGAACTTAACCAAACTCCACAAGCTGCCACCACATCCCCACCATCAGTTATTACTTATTCGTTTTAGGCAACAATTGTGCAACACTGCATATATGCACATTATGTAACACACATCTGTATATGTGGTACCATAAGGTAACAATTTGTACATATCATACTGTACAATGTGTGTAGACTATGTAGTGGCGTAAAAAGAATGCTCTGAGTGTAACTAGTAATGGGTTAAAATCAGATGACTACTTTCGATGTGTTTCCTGAGATATAAACCGACAAATACAGATTATTATTATTAATATATAATACATGTGAGCAGGTGGTACAGTTCTCATACAGCTATGGCAGATGATTCAAAACTCCTGAAAGAGCTACACAGCAGGGCAATATGATAATTAATTATAATGCATAACACAGTCAGTTTTAAATTAAAAACAAAGACAGTCCATGCACAGATAAGAAGAAGGGAGGCAGGAACAGTGACAGGAGAGCGAGGACCCCTGAAACCCTGCACTAAAGCTCCTAGATTAGATATCAAGAGGTGACATATGCAGCACAGACAGCAGTCGCCCTTGGACTATATGTGTGTGTGTGTGTGTGTGTGCATAAGAGAGAGAGATTATCAGCGCCAGCAGAATGTGCATTAGAGATTGGTTTTTGTTCTTTTTTTTCTTGTAAATACTGTGGTGTTGCAGGTGGATTGTTAATCCTAATCCAGTCGTGACTGTTGTCGCTAAGGACTGCCAGGCCATCAGGGCCTGTAGTGGTCGCGGGTGCATCTGCGCGTGTTAGTTTGCATGTATTCAGTGTCTGCGGCGCACACATCCATGTGCAGATGCACTAGTATGCACGTTTTTGTATGCAAGGGTGTAATCTGGGAGTGAATGGGGGTAGGAGCGTCACTAACCGGTGCATTAGCACCGACTGCAGACAGATGGGAGAAGGAGATAGGTGGTGTGCTAGTGGGCGTGGGTGTGCTGGAGATACCACGGTTTGAGGATTTTGGGGGTAAGGGACAATGTGAGTGAGGATTTAGCAGCGAGGGTAAGTGGGATTAAGTGCATTAGTGAGTGCATGTGTGTCAGTATGTGTTGAGAGGATTGAGAGGATCTGACCCATAAAAAGCAGACAGACTGTGTAAAAGTCAGCTGTCCTCCGCTCTTATTCAAAATATATGTGAATGAATAAATATAAGAACTTAGAATTGGAGGTGGGTGTGGGGGCAGTCGTTGAAGGAGGCTGAAGTTTATGAAAGTCCATCTTGTCTATCGACCCAAATCCCCTTTAGTCCTCCTACAGGATGTTCTGGAGGTCATTTACTTTACAACTTGTTCCAGTTGAGGTGACACTTTGACCACAAATCCAGACAAAAGGAGTATTTTTCTCTTCAGTGCTTTTGTATTACTTGAACATAAATTGCACCTCCACAATAACATTTGAAGGTCATCTGATCCACAGTGAAAACCTGAACTGGAACACAACACAGTATAGTGCACTATATACGTTTTCAGCTGCTGAATGCAGCACCAGTAGGTGCATTCCCTCACCGCGGACATTTGGCGTGCACTGTTAAATAACTGGCCGTTACTGGGTCTGCAGTAGTTTTTTATTAATTTGTTTAGTTGGTGTTTGCATGGTTGTGTTAGAAATTGCAATGAATACATTTCTGCAGTTATAGCTGTATTAATCATTCATGCATTTACTTTCTATACTTGCTTCAATCCCATTATTGGTCACAGGGATCTGCTGGAGCCTATCCTGGTTGTCCCTGGCCATGATGTACCGTACACCCTGGACTGGTCTCCAGTCTATTATAGCGTACAGACAAAAACAAGACAGACAACCACACTCTCACTCCTACATTCAGATTAGTGATTCAGTGTTTTTGGACTGTGGGAGAAAGCTGGAGCCTTCGGAGAAAACCCACGCACACACAGGCAGAACATCCAAACTTCACACAGAAAACCCCAATTGGGATTTAAACCAGGAACGTTCTCCCTCTGAGGCAGCGCTGATAACCACCAACCCCTCTGCTGCCTTATGAGCCATTATTATTATTATTATTATTATTGCATGTTTTTTATTTTTAATCAAATGTAATGGATAAATAATCATACATTAGGGCATTTACATTAAGATGAAATGTGCAAATGTTGTTATGGAGTTCAAATTATGTCCACTTAGAATTATGATTTAAGAACCTTTGTTGTTGCGGGTTCTAAACAAACCCTAACCCCTTTTTAAGAAAAATGTAAAGCGCCGAGGCCCAAGGTAGGAAGGATCCAGCAAGTTTTGCATTTTGAAAAACAAAGTTTGCACTGCAGGAACTTTATAGTGTTAAGGACTAACATGACCTTCAGGGAGTAGTCACAGTTATCGCTCTTGTCATTCTGCGTAGGACCTCGGACCAGCTAAACAAATTGTGCCGTGCACTGCTTTTGCCCATTAGTTTACACACACTTCTGTGTGTTGCAAAGAAACTAGTTTATTTCAAGTACAAGACATAGGCATGGATGCAACCTGTAACATTGACTGTAAAATATATTTATGAAAAATGCATCAACATTTTAGGGCTTGGAGCTAGAAGATCCCATTCCCACTTTTAAGGCCGTCCAGAGCTTCTAGTAAGAGTAGCAGACCTACATAAGTACCAACAAAACCGAAGAAGTAGCGCAGAAGTGCGAACCAGATATGTGTGTGTGTGTGTGTGTGTGTGTGTGTGTACATGTGTGTTTGTGTGTGTGTACATGTGTGTTTGTGTACATGTGTGTGTGTGTGTACGTGAGTGTGTACATGTGTGTTTGTGTGTGTGTACATGTGTGTTTGTGTGTGTACGTGAGTGTGTGTGTACATGTGTGTGTGTGTGTACGTGAGTGTGTGTGTACATGTGTGTGTGTGTGTGTGTGTACATGTGTGTACATGTGTGTGTGTGTGTACATGTGTGTGTGTGTGTGTGTACATGTGTGTTTGTGTGTGTACGTGAGTGTGTGTGTACATGAGTGTGTGCGTGTACATGTGTGTACATGTGTGTGTGTGTACATGTTTGTACATGTGTGTGTGTGTACATGTGTGTTTGCGTGTACATGTGTGTACATGTGTGTGTGTGTATGTGTGTGTGTGTGTACATGTGTGTTTGTGTGTACATGTGTGTTTGTGTGTGTACATGAGTGTGTGTGTGTACATGTGTGTGTACATGTGTGTGTACATGTGTGTGTACATGTGTGTGTACATGTGTGTTTGTGTGTGTACATGTGTGTGTACATGTGTGTACATGTGTGTTTGTGTATGTACATGTGTGTTTGTGTGTGTACATGTGTGTGTGTGTGTATGTCTACATGTGTGTACATGTGTGTTTGTGTGTGTACATGTGTGTTTGTGTGTGTACATGAGTGTGTGTGTACATGTGTGTTTGTGTGTGTA
The DNA here is from genome assembly GCA_014839995.1 of Xenentodon cancila. Lineage (NCBI taxonomy): Eukaryota > Metazoa > Chordata > Actinopteri > Beloniformes > Belonidae > Xenentodon > Xenentodon cancila. The sequence continues at coordinate 24,052,100 of CM026214.1, forward strand.
CATGTGTGTGTGTGTGTGTGTGTGTGTGTACATGTGTGTGTGTGTGCGTGTGTACGTGTGTGTGTGTGTGTGTGTGTGTGTACATGAGTGTGTGTGTGTGCGCGTACATGTGTGTGTGTGTGTGTGTGTGTGTGTGTACATGTGTTTGTGTGTGTACATGTGTGTGTACATGTGTGTGTGTGTGTGTGTGTGTGTGTACATGTGTTTGTGTGTGTACATGTGTGTGTACATGTGTGTGTACATATGTGTGTGTGTGTGTGTGTGTGTGTGCGTACATGTGTGTGTGTGTGTGTGTGTGTGTGTGTACATGTGTTTGTGTGTGTACATGTGCGTGTACATGTGTGTGTGTACATGTGTGTGTGTGTACATGTGTGTGTGTGCGTGTGTACGTGTGTGTGTGTGTGTGTGTGTGTACATGTGTGTGTGTGTGTGTGTACATGTGTTTGTGTGTGTACATGTGTGTGTGTGTGTGTGTGTACATGTGTTTGTGTGTGTACATGTGTGTGTACATGTGTGTGTGTGTGTGTGTGTGTGTATTCTACAGAGCCCATTAGGGGACACGGGGAGATTTCTTTCTTTTGCATTACCTCACAATAGTTTAGGTTCTCTTGCAGTAAGGTGTGCAGGTCATGCAGCACTGCCATTCTAGCAGCACAAGGTCCGAGCAGTCCTTGCTACGACTGTTTTAGCACTCTTTTGATATGTAACCCAGTCTCACAGCAAGCACAGTTTGTCTTTGTCACAAATGTCTTTGTATTGCAGACTGATGTCAAAATAAAACTCTATAAAGCTCTCCCAGAGGTGTAGGTGCACCATTATTGTGTCCACGGTGATGCAGGGACTAACAAGTAAATAACTCACATCATTATTGGGAGAAAACGTAAAACTAATGTGAGGTAACACAAATGAGAAAAGATCTCTCCATGTCCCCTGCGCGTCTCCGTATGTATTCTGCATGGTTTTTTTGTTGTTGTTGTACTTTTGCATTGAACAAAAAACCAAGAAAACCAAGCTGTCAAGAAATCTTCTACTTTATTCAGTAAGGTAAATGTTTTTGCAAAACATTCCATAAAAAAAAAGATCTATAATTTATTGCTCATTGCCATCTTTTTACTATGACTGTTGATCTAATGCATTTTCCCCCCATAGCACTCTTACAAGGAATACGTTACTAAATATCTAGACAAGGTCTTATGCAGTCACTATTATCGTAATAAGAGACTTACAGTACATACCCATGTTCAGATTATATAAAAACAAACCAAACAATTAATGTTACAGTAGCTGGACGCAAAATAGACAAGGGACAGGGAGACTTGGGAGTCCTCTCATGTACTAAACAGTGAGTTTTAATTTGTAATTAGATTGTTGTCGACAACTTTGGCAGTTTGTTAACTTTTTCAGAGATAGTCTCAAAATTAAAAAAGAACACAAGCAAAAAAATTGAAGATTTATGTTTACCTTAAGAATTCGATGTGATGATTAGGAGTAATCAGGGGTACGATGCAAAGGCTACGACGCTCTGGACCTCACATCTTTGCTCCATGGAAGCCTCTGCAAAGGTACCACTTATTACACCAAACATCGAACTACCTTAGACTGTTTATTCATTTATATCTTAAAAGAGCTCTACTATGTGGGTGGGTTAAGAACGATTGCTAGGTCTGAATGAACGGGACGGGACATCCTAAAAGGCATGTTGCATATATGAGTGGGGTTCGGTTTGGATGTAAAACATGCCCAAGGCGTTCCCATTTAATAGCTCTTTATGGACAATAACAGAACACTCGGATTAAAAAGGGAAAATTAAAGTCAGAGTAAAGCAGGGTAAGACGTGTGATTTATTCTGAGCCGCATCAAAGGTGAGCTGAGTATCGGCGCCGACACACTCCCCATTTTGGACCTGTTGGTTTACATATTTCACCAGGGACAGCTGGGATTACTGGACACACGCCTGCCGCACCTTATTATAGTCATGTTAACGCTTTCCTTCCTGGGGCTCAGCTGCATCTTAGAGATGCTGCCATGTGAATGTCTCACACATTGAAATGTAAGTAACTCACACAACTAGAAGGTGACCAAAGTACCTAAAGTCTGCGCTTTGCCTTAGTGAAGTCATTAATAAACAAATTCTCATTATTAATTCATTTTCTACACCTACTTAGTCCTGCCTGCCTTGTTATCCTGGTTTATTTAAGCTGGCCTGATACACAGCAGTCAGCCAGCGTCGATCGCAAACACACCTTCAAACCAGAGACCACAACTCCTTTTCAAGTGACTTTTAACCTAATTTTATTAAGCTGGAGATTGTTTCAATTAGATGGTAAAAGTGAACGCTATTTTGGAACGTGACAGATGTCTGTTTTATCTCTGACTTACTCTGACTTTAAATATCACTTGCTATGTTTAAAGATCAGGGAAGGGGAAAGGAAAAGAAAAAACCTGATTTCTTTTACAGTACTGAGATGATGTGAGCCCCCGCTGTCCCAAGTCCTTCGGAGGATCCCGCGTGCTTGCCACACCTCATACGGCTTGTTACCGAGCAAACTATGTTTGGCCTCCAGTGCATGTGCGAGCGATACAGCTGCATGTGCGCTTCACAACAGAGCACATCCTGTAGGCTTCGTTGTGAAGTTTCAATGTGAACATCCACATTTATGTCTAAATACACATGCATAAACATATGATTGTGCTCCCATGCACGTACACTCACAGGCCAACTCTGAGGTCACCGTTGATGGTCATACCTCATGCCACACAGTTGCACCCTCACTTTAAGGAAACTGTGTACAAGGCAATAGTAAATGGTGATCTGGCAAGGTGAGCCAAGTCTTTTTGCTTTCGTTTTTATTTTTGTTTTTTTGTTGTTTTTTTTTTTTCAAGTTAGGGTACGTGGTAGAAATGCAAACATAGGAAACAAAACCAGAGGTGAAGAAAAGTGCTAATCAATAAATAAATAAATAAATAAGTTAATAAGTTAAAAGGGTTTAATGTACAAGAGGCAATGCGTGTGTCTGTGTGTGTTGTTTTTTTTGTGGTTGGTTTACATGTTTATGTTTCGTCTTTCAGGGCTGCAGCTAAGGAGAAGAAACGAGGAAGGTGAGCCGCTCCAGACTTTCCTTTTGCTTAAGCAGCACAAGCAAACCCACTATGACACAAAGCTACTGAAACAAAATCTTGATGTAACTGTCATGCTTCACAAGCACTTGAAAACTACATTTGATACAAAACTACTTTTGGTGCCTGCAGGAGTCCCGACGGGAAGATAGCGCTGAAAGCCTTTCCGGTGCAGGCGTGCTATTCCTCAAATGTAAAGATTTTCAGGCCACATTTGATGGTTGCATATCAAATAGGACAACGCTTAAACTGTGATAGTCTAACGCTACCATGAATTGTCAAAAAGTGTGCGCGATTACCCAGACTTGACTTTGTCCTCTCTTTACAACGTCAGATGTTTCACCTCACCTTCAACTGGGCCTCACTCCTAACGCTACCAGCACTCGATGCAAACTAGTTCATGTTATACTGACACATTCAGGTGACGGTCTTTAATATTTTAACAGTGAATTTGTTGACATCTTAAACGTAATAAGGACTTCCAACTGCCAGTACTTTAGGACAGACTGACTGTTATGGTGTGCTGAGTCAGCATATTATTTGCTCCACCTGCCTCCAAGTTTAAATTGTGGAAAAACACCTCTTATCAATCTGATGACTGTAAAGAAATATCAGCTTCTGTGCTAATATTGCCATAAACATTTTTCTTTGCTAGTTATGTCTGCTTGACTTTAATGAATGTATTTGTACAAAATATTGGCATCTTGATTCCCCCACCTCAACACCGGAAGAGCGTTGCGTGTCATAAGTGATGCAGACATTCTGATAACGAGATCCCTTCAATGTACAGTAAGTTACTTGCATCCTGGGTGGACGCCCCGCACCAAATTCACTTTAGCGAAGCAGGCCTTTGGGATGCTCAAACCGACTGGTCTCTGTGTTCGAGGACGTACAGCGCTTAGCCTCACTGTCACAATACGCAAGTTCTTCCCGTCCCCATTCTTGACTAGGAAACATGGCAAATCTGTAAATGGACATACTCAATAAATAGTACACGATAAAAGGACAGAAGACACTTGTAATATCTGTAAAAGGGGATATTTTAGCCATATGGATTATATGTCTTATAGCATAAAGAAAGCGTCTTCCATGAAACAACGAAACAACAGCCTAAATAAAATGGTCTATAAAGCCTTATGGGCTTTTATGCATAGTTTTATTACTTCCTTTTTTTTTTTTGTCAACCACAGACTTTTGAAGTATTAGGGTTTTTTTTTAAATAAACAAAAAAACGTATATTTTATTATGGTGATAATATTAATATATCAGCATGACACACATTTCCCCCAGCACACCTACAGTCAGTCTGGCAGTGATTCTGTGACGTACAGTGTGTTAAACCTCATCAACTCACCAGTAGGGGAGGGAAGAAATTACAAAAAAAAGCTTGCAGCTCCATAAGTAAGTTATCATATATTTATATAGAGATGTGTCATTTAGGATGTGATCATTGTTGTCATATTATAGTGATGGTGAATTGCCGTGGCTGAAATAAACTTGCAGTGAGTGTGTGATAGTCAACCCCATGTTTCTGAATGATAGGTGTGTGTGTGTGTGTGTGTGTGTTTCCATGCCCTTGTTACTGTGTGTGTGTCTAGGAAACATCGGGGACATCAGATGTGGTACATTCATGGTGAGAGGTTGGTAGGCGCCGTCCTCCCAAAGCCGTCACAGGCTGGGCGGAGTTAGCCTCGGGGGTCATTTATAGTGTGTGTTGACATTGTTGGTCAGGGCTGGGAGGTTGGACTAAATGTCCTAGAGAAGGATGCATTTTCCTTTTTCCACCCAGGGGTTGTTCTTCATCAGCTCCGGGTTCAGGAAGGGATCCTCTGGAACGCCGTCCTCTATCCACTTTACCAAACTTTTGGAAAGAAAAAGAAAAGGAAGCATTTTTTTTCTTCAAATTCCACTAAAATTAAATGACACCCAGTTTCATGATGAATTTGTCCACAACACTCCCAAATTCCCACGCGGAGACTGTGCAAAGATCCTGAGACAATCCAGCATATACCAGCAGGACGTAAGACGCTACGGAGCAGGTAGGGCATACCTGGAACGTCCTGAAGAATCTGGAATCTCCACATGTATATGTTATGTATGTACACACACATATACACTATACGGCCAAAGGTATTCGCACACCCATTTAAATAATGGGAATCAGGTGTTCCAATAACTTCCATGTCCACAGGTGTGTAAAATCAAGCACTTCGGCATGCAGACTGTTTTTACAACTGTTTGTGAAAGAGCGTGTCGCTCTCAGGAGATCAGTGAATTCCAGCGTGGAACTGTGACAGGATGACACCTGTGCAACAAATCCAGTCGTGAAATTTCCTCCCTCCTAAATATTCCACAGTTAACTGTCAGCTGTATTTTAAAAACATGGAAGTGTTTGGGAATGGCAGTGACTCAGCCACGAAGTTTTAGGCCACGTAAACTGACAGAGCGGGTCAGTGGATGCTGCGGAGCATAGTGTGAGGAGGTCACCAACTTCTACTGAGTCAATCACCACAGACCTCCAAACTTCATGTGGCCTTGAGATTATCTCAAGAACAGTGTTCAGAGAGCTTCATGAATGAGTTTCCATGTCCGAGCAGCTGCATCCAAGTCATACATCACCAAGTGAAATGCAAAGCGTTGGATGCAGTTATGTAAAGCACGTCGCCACTGGACTCCAGAGCAGTGGAGACACGTTCTCTGAAGTGACAAATCACGCTTCTCCATCTGGCAAAATGATGGACCAGTCTGGGTTTGGCGGTTGCCAGGACAACGGTACTTGTCTGACTGCATTGTTCCAAGAGTAAAGTTTGGTGGAGGGGGGATTATGGTGTGGGGTTGTGTTTCAGGAGCTGGCTTTGGCCCCTCAGTTCCAGTGAAAGGAACTCTGAATGTTTCAACATTCCAAGACATTTTGGACAATTCCATGCTCCCAACTTTGCGGGAACAGTTTGGAGCTGGACCCTTCCTCTTCCAACATGACTGTGGACAAAGCAGGTCCATAAAGACCTGGATGACAGAGTCTGGTGTGGATGAACTTGACTGGCCTGCACAGAGTCCTGACCTCAACCTGACAGAACACCTTTGGGATGAATTAGAGCAGAGACTGAGAACCAGGTCTTCTGGTCCAACATCAGTGTGACCTCACAAATGTGGTTCTGGAGGAATGGTCAAAAATTCCCCACTTTTTTTTTCATTTCAATATATAATTAACACATTTTTAAAAATTCATTTTTTTGGTGGGTGTTTTTTTTTTTTATATTGCAGGCATTAAAGAGTTAAACAATCTCGATTCTTTCCAGATATATACTGCGGATGCTCAAAAAGCTTCTGAACTTCGTTTTCACAAACAATAAGCACTCATACTCTGTTCTTTATAAGGTTTCTTATCCTCCCATTCGACATGAAGCCAGCCATGAAGGCCAGTAAGGGGCTTCTCATTACAGTCAACACTGGCGCCCCCAAGAACACCTAAACATGATTTACAACTCTGATTTGTGAACTGCCCGCTCTGTTACCCTAGCAACAACTGCCATTGTTTTTGTACACAATGACTTTAAACATCTGCGCAGTAAAGCGGTGGTGCTACTACTCACTCTGTGACTGTTTTTGAAGATTTCTCTCGTTTGAAGGCCAGCTGGTATTTGAGGCTCTCCACCTCCTTCTTCATCTGGGGCAGGTCCATCTCATCCATGGCTGCAGCTTGATAGAGGGCTGTACTTTCTGCGCACAGAGGGAGGACAGTAGAGTTATATTTATACCGTACAGCGCTACATAGCAGCAGACACACTCCATACATCGCTGCCCTAAAGCAACATCACCAAAAAGAAACATCTGATCTACAGCTTTATGAAAGACACCGTTCAGTTCATAGAGTTAAACAGCTGGCAGGCCCTCTTAACGCGTTCATGAAAGTACTAACCACACCAAAGGGAAGGAAAACTGCCAAAACTGTTGTATTAAACTGAAAAATAAGTGATTCAAACAGTAAATGAATAGGTAAAACCTCCAGGTTCTGCCAGTCCAAGCGCTTTCAGTCCAAGCAGCCTAAAACATAACACCCTATTCTGAATCTGCTAATCAAATGACTGGTGGTGCTCATAAGACGGCACCTGGACCCAGTCTAACGAGCAAAATTGTACTATATTTTATATGATATGTCGATTTCTACCTGTTTATCAGCACACCACACTTTGATTGCATGATTACATGACAGCTTTCTGATGCCTGCTTTTGTATTGAGGAAATCCTTCTCACCGCCAGCGCAGGTCCTTTTTATGACAAAGACACGTTGGAAAGATTTTAAACAACATGTTTAAGGTTTTTGGACCTAATATGGCTGCGCATATCGATGTCCATATCAATAATCATGATGCACAGTGGCACAAAAAAGCACGTGAATCTCTTCAAATTCATTGCATTGAGTTCTACATTCATTTGCTGTATGGATGCGATTTCCATCTAAGTCACAATGACGACAAAAACATTTTCTTAAGCTGGTTACAGACAAGAAATGATTATTCTCATGTCACTGAACACTTTCATTAAACATCCAAAATGCTGGATACTGTTTTCGTGTATTATATGAAAATCAAATCACATTTTACGATTAATTAGTGTAAAAAAACAACAACAGGGGTTTGCATATTTTATTCTTGCCACATGTGGATGTACCTTTTTGGTGATCAGGCCGAACTGAGCTTGTCAGGATAAAAAATTTATCTTCTGTAACTTAAAAGCTTCAAAGACAAATTTCAGTGACTTTAATGTCATTGCGTTTGACTGAGGAGTTATAGAATTGAAGCTATGATGGACAATTATATGAAATTATGAGTGCATCGTAAAGTTCATGCCAACCTTGGGCCACGGGGAGATAAAACCAGGCCAGAGTCGCTGCTATAGCTGCAGGTGCATGCAGGTCGGCACTCATAATGAACACATGCTGTTCAGGCACCGTATAGAGGGTCCAGAGCTACAGACAGGAGTTCAAAATATGTTATAATTGTTTCTTTAAATAAATGATCTTTATCAGATTCAAGAGTAATCAGAGTTGTGACTTTGAAATGTCTTAGGACATGCTGAGGGACAGAGAGCCAGTTGTTTGCTCTCCCCAGCAATGTGCTCCTCACGCCCCTCGTCTTTTTTTAAAAATGTTTCACTCCTCTCTCCTCTCCTTTCCTCTCACACCCACGTCCGTGTCCACTTCACTCTCTCGGTAAGGCTGCAGCCGTCGTGCGCGCGTGTATATGCATACTTCCCCTTGTATATTCTTATTTGTAGTCCTGTGTTAGTCATGCAAGGATTCAGATGAACGGAGTGCTGGTCCAGCTTGCATGCAACTGATCTGTGAGGTGCTTTGAAGCAGGCGCAGTGCTATTCCTAATGCCTGCTATTATGCAATTGTCCTTTATGCCAGTTTAGTGAGTGAGGGGGCAGTCTAAGCAGTTTTGAATTCAGTTATACTTCAGCGCACGGTGAGGAGGCCGGCGAGCTTTATGATCCATCCAAAGTTCATCACATTACGACTGAGCTGTTACTATCTACATTCCTCTGAAGCACTTTGTTGCTATTTTTGCCTCCGTAGAAAACGTTGATTACATGCTACATACAGAACAAATATTATTTAGGTACATAAACCTCCTACTCTGATGAAGACATGCTTTAAGTTGAAACTAGCTGCTGGTCCCTGTTAAAACTATAAGGGGGGGTCAGACTTTGCAAACAAAGCCTTCATCCTGTTGCCCTCCCTGCCTCTTTCTCAGCTACTCCCACAGCGCAGACAACCTCAGGCATATGCACGAGCTAAAAATAGGCTGTCACCAGTGGGACTCAAACCCCATCCTCTGAGTGGGAGGCAAATGCTTAACTCGTTCAACAACCACATCCTGCTTCTTCCTACTTGTTGCACCTTGATCTGGACTGCAGATGCCTAAAATGCTCTGTGAGACAGCTGTGAACTCCTGTCCCTTAATCTGAGCACAAATGAGCAAGTTGCTTCGTGCCAGATTCATGTCTGAATGAACACATCTTTAAATCAATAACAGTGTTCTCAGAACTTTCCTCGAGTTTCTCTGTCATTACATGGTGTTGGACGTCAAAAGTGCACATATTTGGCTGATTCAAACTTCCATGGCAACAAGACACGGACAATTATAGCGATTACAGCGCGTGTGATGTGCTGTGTGGTAAATATAACACAGGCACCTGAGTTTTCTCTGTCGAGTCGTGCAGAGAAAACAAAAATGAGACCCGTGTCTGAACATTCTTTTTTTTTTTTTTTTTGCCTAAAAGAAAGTAGAGCAATTTTTCTTTCTTTCAGTTACAATACTCTGAAAGGTAATTGTGGCTTCTTTGCCAATGATGACACATAAATGACTACCTATCCCACTTTAAAAAGCTGTAACGGACGAAATGAGACAAGCTGAATTTTTACCATCCATCCGAATGAAACACATTCCCATTCAGTCTCTTCCAGGTTCTCCGTTGCAAAATCGGCACTTTGGCCCCGCCCGTGTAAGGCTCCACCCGCACGAATACGTTTTTATTTCATAACACAAAACTTCTGTTCAGTTACACCCGACATCAACGCTTGTCGGGCAAAATCAACCCTCACAAATGGAAACATTTTCATCCACTGCAGACTGTTAAGTTTGTATACAAACTGCTGTGGTCGGACGTGGATAGGCAAAACCACAAACATCTGCAAATGATGTACTTATACAGATTTGCTATATGATTACTGTTCCGAGTCCCTAGTTGTCCTCTCCAGAGACATGATACAGAGGATAAGACACGATAATGGTGTAAACAACAACATTGAAAACTAAACAGGAAATGCTGCTGACGTAAATAAATCGACAGACTGCCGTTGTATGTTAAACAACTAAACTTGGAACAAGCGTGGCCTAGTCTCAGGCGGTTATAAGTTTAAAACACCACTTTTGAAAGTAATACCGATCTGTGTTTGAAAAGATTGTTTTCCTCCTGCATGTGTAGGTAGTTGCAGGATTATTAAATGCAGATTTGGGTGTAACGGCCAAGGAAAACAAAGTCAGCAGTGCTCGCTGTTCTGTATCCAGGTTGTGCCATCAAGGCACGTATGTGTCACCCTCCAGCAACAATCATATTATACAGGAATGGTGAATCAGGAAAGTAAACATAACGGCCCAGAAGAGCAAATCATGAAGGAAACTGGCCATTACAGCATCTTTTCTGTGGCTGACAGGCGTATTTTTAACAAGAGTACCACATCATATGATGAAAATACATTAGTGTGGACACTTATTTAAGCTTGAAGTAGATTCATGTGTGGAAACCCTTCCGGTTTATATGAAGCCCGTTACTCAGCAAGTGTCACATAAAGCGTTCATACTACTAACCTCCACCTTCAGGTGTTCTCAACATTTTCTGACATGCTGCATCATCAATACTCTTCACAACGTAGTGCCTCAGACGGGCTGCTGAGTAATGTGGTCTCGTTTTCGTAGAACTTTGGATAAACGGCTATTTGTACACTGAATTCATACATATATTCATTCTCAACCACAATGTGCACAGCTGGGTTTTTTTGACAGAGAATCACCTAATTAGTGAGCTTGCAGTGTGTGTCCTTTTGTGACTATGAGGAAAACACCAGGTGGAATATTGTACAAAGATATGTGTGTGTATCCTACCAACGTGATGCAGACAGACAGACAGAGAGAGAGCGAGCGAGCGAGCGAGTGATGGCCAGTTCCTGTCTGAGATCAGATTTCAGCAGCACCATTTGTCCTCTGTCTCCACATATTTCTAAGCAAATCTGTCTACCCACTCCTCCGTGTCCAGTTCCTGCTCCGCTGTTCGGCTGCCATCTATCTTTTCCCCAGGATTCCTTTGTTTTGTTTTTTTTCTTTGTCATTGTTATGTTCCTACCCATTGTTCCTTGAAAACTTTAATTTCTCAAATGAACCTTTACCTGAACGCGACTTCTGCAACAGAACGGTTGGAAGTTTCCATATCGTCAAACTTTTAAAGTAATGGCCCAAGTCTTTTTTTTTCTTTTTTCGTTTAGTTTTTCAAAAACAAGAAAAAAACCCCACCTGAACCAACTAGATTTGGGTTTGCTTTTTCTGTTTTTCTGTTTTTATTCTGTTTTATTACGATATGCTGCTCCTTTTGCTGCGTTGAGCAGAAATCATTTGTCGTTGTTCTCGCCTTGCTTTTCTCAAGCACTGTGAAGGTTGATTAATATATCAATTTTCTGCTGTTGAACAAGCAAAAATATGTTTAAAAAAAAGTGATTTCTAAGAGACAAAAAAGTGTCTCAAGCCCTGATGATCAGAGCTGTTATACCGCAACAAGTGCAAAACATCCATAAAAAAAACAAAAAACTGAAAATAAAAAAGATCCACCAGAGCTGAACAATGAAAAACACATTACATTTTACTTTTAAGTTAGAATATGAGACGGGTACATTTCATCAATAAATTCATTATTCTGATCATTCTTAACACATTGAGCCATGTTGGCTCTGCTCTTATTTTCTATCCATTGTTTACCTTTTCCATGTCCTGTATCCCAGTCCTTCTCCAACTGCTCTCTGAATGACTGAATACCAGTCCCTGTAAATAAGCCTATATTCATCTTCTGAAACTGCCTAATACATCACACAGTGTTATTAATGGAAAGAACATTGTACTGCAGGGAGATTTGAATCAAAAAGATTAGTTGGGCCAGTTTCCCTTCTACTGCATCCTCACTTTATTTCTTCTACAACTCTTTCTTATCTGTTTTCTGTCTACGCTAAGACATGTCCGTCTCCAGACATCTTCCACAGATGCACCAAGCTCTCCCTGGTGAGAAATTACAATACAAATTTGAAATCCTTTTCATATTAGCAGACTATCTCCCTTTCCCTCGTTGTGGTTTAACATAGATAAGATGTCCACATTCAGCCTAAAGTAAACTAAACTAAAGTAAACTAAACTAAGAGCCATGTTGAGAGGTGAGAGGTGATGTCAATTACAACATATTTGATATATATATATATATATATATATATATATATATATATATATATATATATATATATATGGTATCATAAATGGCCATTGGCCCCATCACGCACATGAACCAGAGAAGCTGGTTGGTCAGCCTTTAAACGCAGCAGCTCCCTGTTTGAAACACATTGGTGCAGCATTGTGAAATGCAAGCCGGAGCTGAGTGCAGACTATTCATGGATCATTTTCCCAGACAGTGCATGTGGTGTTTATGGGCGTCTCAAAGCGGAAATGTAATTGGAAGGTTGTTAAGAGGTCGGGGGAATGGTTCTTGGAAATACTTATAGGTCGTCACAAAGTGGACAAAAGATGAGTGGTGGACTCTAGATGGATTTATGAGGATAAAGCACTTTATGTAGTTGAGAACAGGCACATTTTAACTTGGAGCATCACTTACATGCACTTCTTCATGAAAAGAAGGATGTGGAAAGTAAGGTTTGGAGGAATGGTAAAAAAATAGGGCCCTTTGGCACCGAAACTGAAAGGTCCACCAACACAAGTGTAGGCAGATGATACCAGAATAAGAAACTGTGTGTAATTTGTTGTCCGTTTGAGTCCGTCTCATTGATCCCTCCTTTCTTACGTCAATATGGCAGCTATACTTCATGTTCCTGTAAGTATATCTGGCAGCAGAGGTTCAGCTACTTCAGGGCACAGCACCAACAGCTTTGGAAACTATTAGACATTAGAGAAATGTTTCATTATTATAGTTTTTGCAAACTGTCATTTGTATCTGGAAAGAATCTGACTAGTGTGCACACCCGGAAGATGGATAATCTTGTTTTCTTTACACTTTGTCAAATGATGTCATTCAGGTTTGGTAGTCTTTACACGTGCTGGCGGTGTAGCATTGCATCCTGCAACCACGGAGCCTCCCCATGCCACAAATCCTAGTTTTACCCATGCAAAGCATTGCTTGGAGCTCCTATCTGAAAAATGAAACCCTCCTGAGGAAAAAAATGAGTTGCAAAGTGGAGATTAGAAGATCTTCCCTGCTCTTTTGGGTCATTTTGCAGACAGGTGTTTTTGCGCTTCAGCCATTGCAATGACATGACAATGAAGCTGATGCTAAGCACGTATAATGCTGCTTTAATGCCTCACGAGGCATAAGAAATGTATTGACAGCCCAGTGAGTCTAACGGCCTCAAGACAGCGTGATTGGAAAGTCAACAAACACAACACCAAGCTCATTTGGGCTCCTCCACTGCCAACCACAATTGTTACTCCATTTATATAAAATTTAGTGCCATTCCATTAAATAGTTATAGAGACATTTCTATTTGGAGCAAAGTGGTGAATAATTTAATTATCATAGATGTTGCTATGCCTAAAGCCAAACACTGCTAGAGTGGATTAATGTTTAATGTTCTTTATCTACTGTACTGATTAACAATGTATGGTGCAATGTATATTTACTGAAATGAGCCGCTGATATCACTGGTGTGTACTTTGTTCCAAGTTGTTGATGACTCACTGGAGCTCAGAAACGGGCCTTTTACCAGCATCAAAATGCTGTTGTGCTTTACAACATGCTGAGGTTTTTTTTTTTTTTAAAGACATGCTCGGAGGGGAAAGTGGGGTGGATGTTTTAAGGGAGGATATGTAGGGCGCAAAGTGATTTGGGTCGAAAGAATCTAGAGATTAACCTTTAGCCCCTTCTCCTCTTCCGTTTCCCCAGCCTTACTTACGCTGTACAGTACGTATATGTCTGCGGGCGGAGGAGCAGTTGGCCGTCTGAGATGAGCTGCTGACCGGACTTTACGTGTTGAACGGCTCTCTGTGGTTTTCTGTGACTGTTTTCCCGGTTAAACAAGGGAACGAAAACTGACATGAATGCAGAAAAGTTAGTGCGACTAAATAAGGTGAAAACAAAAGATACAACATCCATCCATCCGTTTTCTATACCCCGTTTTATCCTTTGCAGGGTCACAGGGGTCTGCCGGAGCCGTTCCCGGCTACGATAGAACATGTGAGAGATAAATAATAAGCAGAAAGACAGAAAAGGAAATAGCGGGAGCTACTCTTCTTGCCTCTATAGCTACAGCATTGTAAATAGATGCTAAAAATAGAAAGGAATGGGCAGAGCTCCTCCGACCAGCTGAGAGTGGAAGAAAAGAAAGACAAAAACCCTCTTCATTAAACTGACAATGAGGTAATGCTGAGGAATAAAGCTGCCGGATTATAACTCATAACGTGTGAACTTGTCCACCAACGGATCAATACATCCCTTTGATGAACTTTGAGGACGATAAGCACTTTATCACCAGTGTGATATCAGCTAGACTGGACTGGGGGCAGACATTGAAGGGGGGGAGGGGCACATCAATGGAATCTGATCAATACTGATCTGGGCTGGATGGAATTAATGTTTCTGTGCATGTCTCTGTGTGGATCTGCGGACGTGACCCTACAACGTGAAAAGTAGACTAAGAGCTGAGATCGGGGCCACGGGGCACGCGCCACCTTATTCCCAACATCACTTATTGGAAGGTACAATTAGCGCGGATGCAAGGCGTCCACAAGGACAACAAAAAAACCTAGAGGAAACACACAGATCGTCCATAATTACAGTGAAAAGAACCTTGAGGTGATGTTAAACAATGACCACAGAGATTAGCCACAATCCTCAAAACAGCTCTAATGAGGCAAAACAACCAGCAAAAGCAAAAGATCACAGCAGAACAGAAGGGAAGGAAAAGAGAAATCCCCTTAACACCTACAACAGATGCTGAACGACCACAAAATGGCACAAAATCCCCAACAGAGATGCTGAACAGCAGCTTGACAGAAACAGTTTCAAAGAAATGCAAAAAAAATGCACAGACAAATATGATAATCACCTGCAGTTTCTAAACACAGACACAAAACAATGAAAGGAAATGTATTTCTACCCAATTATTGACGATAAAGGGGGGAAAGATGCAAAGGGACTACTGAGAGCAAGACAACAACTACAACAAAATGATATCTACAAAAGATCTTCTTTGATTCGGGTGAAAGGAGTGATTCGTTCACATCATCTGTCCAGGGTTGTATTTATTTAAACTATGCAAATATCATATTTATCACAAAGAGGAAACAGTGCGGCTGTGTTTATTTAGGACCTATCAGTTTCGTTAGCGTAACATGAATTGAACTTCACATTTTGGAAGCATAATCTGTCCTTAAAATTGATTCACATGAGACCAAAAAGAGGAAGGAGGCGGAAAACCAAGAAGAGCAGAGAAGAAATACACATTTTATGTAACTGTCCGGGGTTTCGTCTCTGCTAGTCTGTGTTTAATGTGCCTTTATTTAACCTGAGATGGAAAGGGCGCCCTGGCCAAGACGGGCAGCAGTTAGGAGCACAGGACAGTGTGTTGGGGGGCTGGAGGCGGACAGCAGCCGCGAGCCGTCCACCCATCCTGCTGCACTTTGTGGAGTAGGCTGCACTCGGCGGAAGCGACACGGATGTCTTTTACATTTGAGGTTGATGTAATCTCCATGTTTAATACTAATCATCGCTGAAAAGTGGGCAACATGGACTTTGTAAGAACCCGGTTGTGCTTGCGGGAGAGCCATGGAGTTTGCAAAACGTGTGCGACTGATGTGGTCGCCTCTTACCTCACTGATGCTCCAGCGGCGGCTGTTGCTCTTTCCAAGTCGGGCTGCAGTTATAGCTGAGGGAGAGCGGAGAAGACCACCGGGCCCAGGCGCAGATTTGATTTCCTTGCTACACAACTAATAACTAGACAGGACGAGACTCGGTTTACCCCGACGAGGCGGTGCGTGCTCCCTGAATGCGCTGGAAAATATGAAGGATAAAATCCGCAGTATCCGGAGCGACGAGCAGACTGAGGCTGTCTGGAGGAGTCGGCAATTACACGTCAACCGTTGGTGCGGTTTCTTTTTTCTTTCTTTTTAACTAAATTATTATTATTATTTTCCCTCTGGCTTCATGCGAACGGAAAGAAGTTGAAGGACTGTGATGATGCTCCGCTGCGCGCTCGCCGCTTCTCTGCTGGGATCTTCTTTTATAAGCGTCCCTGCGCGCGTGGGTACGAGAGAGAGAAAACGAGAGAGAGGGAGAGAGAGAGAGAGAGAGAGAGAGAGAGAGAGAGAGAGAGAGAGAGAGAGAGAGAGAGAGAGTGTGTGTTTGTGTTCCCCGAGGATGCTTATAAAGAGTGTACTGGAGGAGGAGGAGGAGGAGGAGGAGGAGGAGGAGGAGGAGGGCGGCCGGGGTGGGGGGCAAACAGGTACCACCGTGATGGAAACAACCTCGAACTGTCTTCATCCCCTCTGCAAGACCCTCCGTTTCTGCCCAAATATGGACACCAACGGCTTCATCCCTCAAAAGTTAGGTTACGTTTGGTTTCAATCCAGAGGGGAAGAGCAGGAGCATGTGGGTTTCATTTCACATAGGCTGTAAGAAAGGCTGAAATGATGTCGCACCAGTAAAGCCGAGATTTCTGCAGTGTACGCGCACCGTTGTATGTGTCTGTGTAACCCTCCAGCTTTTGGCTGGGAACACTGCATAGCTGCAACATCTTACTAAGAAATTATACAAATAGGTGCCTGTTAAACGCATGACTTTTTTCTGTATTTTTAAACAAATATGACATCATCCATTTTCAATACAAGTCCTGACACTGGACAGGGCGAACACAAACAAATGCTCACATATTTACTGATGAGACTGAGTCAGTATTACACATCTCTATGTGATATAAAAGTAAGTAAGCTACCTGAATTAAAAAGGTAATTTGACAGTGTAAGACAGTGAAACAAAGGATATAAAGGAATATATATATATATATATATATATATATATATATATATATATATATATATATATATAAAGGAACCCAAGATAGCTTCTAACTGAAAGCTGCTCTCATATCCATCAGTGTTGACACTCGTGAGTCCATCATCAGGTAAGTTATGAACGTTTCTGTGCTCTGCATGCAATCACTTAGAAATGTGCGCAGATTAAAGTGTTGCAACAAGAATAAATAATATTTGCCATCTATGAAACTCAGTATTGTTGTAATGTCATCGTTTGGGGTGTTTTGGATCCAGATGGAGCGGCATGGCTGGCGTTCACTGACTAATAGATCCAAATTGTAGCAGTAAAGTCCCAGGAACAATGTCAGGACATCTGTCTCTTGAGTTGCATCTGATGGGAAAAATGGGTCACGGGTCTACAAAACGTTAACTACTGAAGAACAAAGTGTATGTTTGAGATTATCATCCAATGAAAAAAATGCTTTCACAAATGCCTCATATTAGGAAACTCAGCATCCAAGAGTTGATGTTTTGCATAAAGAAATGCTCAGACGGATCGTCAAAGCTGCCGTGCAGCACTGCTCAACAGTAACTTAAAGAGTTCAGTCAGATGTTTGGAGCTCCGTGTGGGACTGTTGTCTTCATCCTGTTCCCAGTAGCTTTCCAGCTGCTACCACCGGCTCCACCACATTCTGACTATTCACACAGCAGTTTGTGCTTTTTTTTTTCATCTTCCTTTTAATAAATCAAGTACTTTGCAGTAAAGAAAAATTGTCCACATGTGGGGCTCATACTTTTTCTTTTACATTGTGAAGCTTTCTGTGATCTTCCTCTCGTCTGGTTTTGTTGGCTCCGTCTCTGATAAAAGCCTACAGCCGGTGTATGAGACCTGAAGTTTATTTTCTGACCACCTGCAACGTTAAAACCACCTCTACACTAATGGGATTAGTATTGGTCCCGTGTGATTCCAGTGATTTTATTTTTAATGAAAAACACTGATGGGTTTTTTTGTTGTTGTTTTGATTAGTTTTTTTTTTTTTACTTGGTCAAGTCACATAATTAAAACTGCTTTGAATTTCTTTGTTAACACGTAACATTTAAAAAGTTGTTCAAAAGTGTGCATGAATTGCTCTACAGATCTACACGGTGCACAGATTTGAGGGAGAAATCACCAAGCAGCAGACAAGTCCTCCATCCTCGTCTGTCCAAGGTGTTGCCTTGACGGAGAAATATGTTATTGTGCACCAACATAACAGAAATGGACGACATATTATATAAATAATGAAATAATGGAAAAGCCATATAAAAGTAAAGGATTTTGCTCATTGCTGACACACTTTCAAAAAGTTAAACTGCTCAAAAAGATGACGTCGGCGTGGAAGTTGCCAACAGAAGACCGTCCGTGACAGCGGCTGTGGTTGAAAGGAGTTGAAGTGGCAGTTGAAGAGCACGGAGGGAAGCTCGTGCATTTTCAAGAGTAACGTAAGAAAGAAAGTGACGTTTCTGTTAAGATACAAGCGCTTAGGGAAGTTGTGCAATAACGTGCTGGAGATTCAGTTCAACCTCCAAACCTGAAAATAGCTTGAGCGTAAATGTGAGAACACATGTAAAAAAATAAGTCATTATCAATCAAATCAGTGGTGGTTTGGAGACATGTGATGGCCTGGCATCCTGTCCTGAATGTGCTCAAACATCAAACCTAAGAACTGAGCTGACGCTGTGTCACTTCATCAAGATAAAGGGGAAACGTTACAGTCAGCGTGGCTGTAAACGCCCCACAACAGTAGTCTTTGTACGTGATCCGTCCCTAACAGGAAAACCAACAATCGAATCAGTCGTGCTCTCAGGTACCTCTTTTCAAATGTTGTAATCGGAGCAGAGCCGCTTCGTATAAAACCGATGTTGTTATCCATCCAAGCTATTTGCATGCTGGTCTTTAGATATGAGCCCAGTGTAGACAGCTCTCCGGAGGGCGCTCTCTGTTCCTGCCATGAAAACATCCCAGTGCAGTAACTAACTTTCAGTCCAGCATTGTACCTGCACTGACCTGTCAGTCTGTGCCGAATCAGCAGATGTGTGTTTGAAACTACATCTCTGCAAATATCTTGTAATATGAGTCAGAGTCCAGGACACACATTTAGATGACTGGCTTGGATGATGGTGGATGTTCAGAGGCTGCAATGTGTTTTGCAGAAATAAGCAGTGTGAGGAGGCATACATCTACGAAAAGCAGCTGTAAACAAACTCTAAGATTACGATTTTTGGCTCTTTTGTTTTTACAGATCAAATAAAGAAGAGTTCAGGTCAGTTTGTTTGTCCACTAATTCACAACAAAAATCATTTCTAGGCACTTTACTTAGAAAGTAAATACATTCACTACATACAGTCTAATTCATTTTTATTATTAGTAGTAGGAGTAGGTGTAGTATTGTTGATGTTAATATTAATGTTAATAATAATATAAAGATGTAAATCCAAAATAGTTATAATCCATTTCTAATCCGACAGTGAGCCACGGCGGAGAGGAAAAATGTCCTTTAATAGGAAGACAGCTGCAGCAGAACCAGGACAGCCATCTGTCATGGCTGGTCGAAGGGTGAGAAGCCTACAAACACAATGAGGTTATTTCAGAATTACTTGCTATGAGACAAAGAGGAAAGAGCCACCTTGTAACTTCTAGTGTTTCCTACCATGGAAGGGTTCAGAAGACACAATGATGTGTAGGCGCAGCTTCATCTGTGCTCAGAAACACTGCGAGTAAATGACAACAAGTTCAAACAAATACCAACGTGTAGCAGGCAGTAGAAGAGGGAAAAGGCCTTTTCTAACGGATAAATCTGACTTGTGTGAGCATCGTTTTAACAGATTTAACCTCAAATAAAAATAGGACAAAGGACAGTTGTGAGAGGATGTCAGAAGACTCAACACAATGTATGGAGAGAAGAGAGAAGTGCCGCCTGGCCTTCGAAGCTGAGGACGAACAAAAACACCTCGTCGGGTTACAAGTGCAAACACCTAGTAAAAGTGTCAGGAAATCAGAAATATTTCAAAAGCATTTGACCCTGAAGCCCCTGGCCGTGGCTGAACGTTTTCACGCAGGAAATCTAACTAAGACTGTGTCCGTATCAGAGGACGTAGCAGCGGTCCGAGCATCGTCCAAGAGGGCTTCAAAGCCCCTTCTGACAGAGGCTAACCTCAAATGTGAAAAAGAAATGGTTGCACAGGGTAAATGAAGTAGGGCTACGTTATTTCCAGAAATATTTGATGTGTCTTAGAATACACAAAGGTGATAAAGTCATTAAAGCCCTTTTAGTGATTTTTAATACAAGTAGAAATATGGAGGTGCACCTTTATTTGGACTGAAAAAAATCAACGAAACAGGTGTCAGGGCCGAGTGTCACAGACTGAAAAACTGAAACAGAAACTGGATAAATGCTGCATCAGCCGGAAAAACATTCAATCACAGGTCATGTTTGAGAGCAAGTCCAAGCATGGTCGTGTACCTTACGCTGCACGCTTCAAGATAGAGCCAGAGCTCCCTCACTTAGAGACGCAAGCAATTCCTATTAAGGCGGGACAATCAGACTACGCCAACAGTCCCGGTGGGCAGGAGGCGGTGCGTTAAAACTGTGGCAATTTCAAGGTTTCAGTGAGTTCCTTTCTTTTCCACAGACCAATCAAAAAGTGTACATAATCCACAAATAAAAGAGAAACAGGGTTTCCTGGATGACATCATTGCCGTCAGCGTTGATGAAGACGCTCATTTGGCCTACATAGATATGACGAGAAAACATATGACGTGAGAGCAAATTAAAGTAAAAGGAAGTTCTGTCAAGATGCCACTGAGGGCAGTGGACATAGAATCGACAGATATGGACTCCAGAAAACCAAGGTTAAAACTGATGCAGTTCTGGAAGCCTGAAAAATGGGAGTTTTTAAGCTGTTCCCATACGTTTGTTTTTCCAAACCTCTCAACTGTTGTGTATCCTTTGAACTCTTTGCTGCAATAAAAGTTAAAATGGATGTGAGAAGGGCATGAACAGCAGTAGGAAGCTCAGCATCCAAGGAAGTGCTGACACACTTCAGGCCTTCAGGCCTGCGTGTCTTGGCATCAGTGCAGTGCTGATCCACAAAGTGACTAATGAACTGGAATAAATAATTGCTTTTGTTTCGAGGTCCCTAAAGATGACAAGATTACATCCAGACTAAAATAGGAAGAGGTCTGCTCACATGAGGAAGACACTTCACCTTTAATTTATGGCCAACAACCCACTTGTGGGCATCTTTGAACCCTCGGAACGACATACAAAGCAGGGCGGCTGCTCAGCTGTGACAGTGGGGTTTGAAATAAGGTACACACAACTGCAGAACCTGGTTTAAAAGGGAAACTGCACTGACATGCACTGACACTTGTCTATCACAAGTTTCCATAGAAACAAAAGGCTGGCCTTCCTGCCCCTGACTCTGCTGAAGGTTTCTTCCTGTATCACGAGGTCTCCCTTTTGGCTGCTGCTCACTGCTTACACAGGAACCAGTAAGTGAGCTGTGCCAGATCCAGAGAGGGTTTGAGGTTGTGCTCTGCACCCTGGCAGAAGAGATACACTAAATGGCCAAAAGTACTGGCTCAGCTGCCTTGACTTGCATATGAACCTAAGTGACCTCCCATTCCTGATCCACAGGGTTCAATATGAGGTCAGCTATAACAGCTTCAACTCTTCTAGGAAGGATGTCCACAAGGTTTAGGAGTGTGTTTGTGGGAATTTTTGTCCATTCCTCCAGAAGCACATTTGTGAGGTCACACTGATGTTGGACCAGAAGTCCTGGTTCTCCATCTCCGCTCTAATTCATCCCAAAGGTGTTCTGTCAGGTTGAGGTCAGGACTCTGTGCAGGCCAGTCAAGTTCATCCACACCAGACTCTGTCATCCAGGTCTTCATGGACCTGCTTTGTGCACAGTCATGTTGGAAGAGGAAGGGGCCAGCTCCAAACTGTTCCCACAAAGTCGGGAGCAGGAATTGTTCAAAATGTCTTGGTCTGCTGAAGCATTCAGAGTTCCTTTCACTGGAACGACTCCACTGACCCGCTCCATCGGTTTACTTGACGTGCCACTTCGTGGCTGAGTTGCTGTTGTTCCCAAACACTTCCATGTTCTTATAATACAGCTGACAGTTAACTGTGGAATATTTAGGAGCGAGGAAATTTCATGTCTGGATTTGTTGCACAGGTGGCATCCTGTCACAGTTCCACGCTGGACTTCACTGATCTCCTGAGAGCGACACATTCTTTCACAAACAGTTGTAAAAACAGTCTGCATGCTGAGGTGCTTGATTTTACACACCTGTGGACATGGAAGTGATTGGAACACCGGATTCCCATTATTTGGATGGGTGAGCCAATACTTTTGGCAAATAGTGTAAATTACGTATCTCTGTTGCCTTTGTAGTGATGTAACTGGTTTAAGAGTGCTTGGAAAGCACCGGGTAGCTGATGATGAAGGTGTAATGTGGATGTGTGTGATACTCCGGTTCCTTTCCAGCGTTGGGTAAGGATCTGGACACCCCTCTAAAAAAACATGAGAAAATCCGGGTGAGGCTATACATGGATTTTGATTGGATAGATTTAGGCCACCTTATGTCAAAGGGACACGCCTGTAAACATTCTTTTAAGTCGACTTGGAAAATAATTTCCTTTCAGATCAGACAACACATCATTTCCTGCACCTGCTCTTGGGGTGCTGCTGGAGCCAGAGTGCATGCTGGGAGCAGAAGTGGTCAATTACCAACACATAGGGTGTGAAATTACTGGGAAATTGGATGTTTCACAGTTCTAGAAAAACCTTGAAGAATTTTCTTTTTTCCCTTTTTAATTCACGAGAGCAAAAGGCAGATCACCAGCAAAAGAAATACAATGTTCAATCTGCGGCGCTCAGTGGTATACTTGCATGAGAGTAAAAAAGGAGATTAGATTACACTGCATTTATTACAGGCTTTACAGTTTCATAGTTCCAGTTGAAATTTTAAAAAGTTAAAGAGGTACAGCAGGTGTTCAGCAGTCGGAGAGTTGGAGGTTTAGTTCCTGGTCTTAAAGTCCACGTGTCAAAACAGTCTTCAATATTGTCTATGATGCAAATGTGTGTATAATAAAAAAAAAAGAAAGTTGTATCTACGCAACAGAAATGTGTATTTGTACAAACTAAGAGAGTGCTGTATGAATGTGTGTGGATGGGTGAATGGAGCATAAAAGGGTTATATAAATCCAGTTGACCAGTTTGGAGTTTTAGCAGACCAAAAGTCCTCGTACAGGTCCAGAAGACCGCTGCTACTAATGACAACTCACAGCCCATTTTGGAAAATAACTGGGATTGAATATCAGGGTCATCTAGAGTGTTCAAATGTTGTTGAAACAGAATGTTTCACATCCTAATTTACCAGCGACTTGACTTGAATTTTTGCATGAAACTACAAGCACTACCAAATAATGTATACAGTCAATGCAAAACAGCTACAGTAATCATGAAGGTGAACCACATACATTTCATGTATATGAAACTGCTTTTGATAAACTGTTTCTAATTCGGGAAGTCTTCACTGTTTGACCCATTCCCATTAATCCTTTATCATTCCTGACACATTTGATGGATGTTCACAGCCAGTAAAGAGGGTCTGGATTAGATTAGATTAGATGAGACGACAGCTCTCGGTGTAAATGTGCACACAGCACTGGGGCAGTTTTTGTGCATGTGTGTGCGTGCATGTGTGTGCGTGCATGTGTGTGCATGCATGTGTGTGCGTGCATGTGTGCGCGTGCATGTGTGGGGTGGGGGGTTAGACATCTTTCAGCAGATTACTCATGCTCCATTAGTGAAAGTCTGCTGGTTCATAGAGTGCAAACATTTAAATAAGGTGACTACATGTCTTTGCTGTTCTCCTCAATTAAATCTGGGTTTTCTCAAAGAAATGTAGTTATTTTTTGATTTGCATCACTAGTGACTGTTTTGTATTTTAGCTTGATAATGTGACTAGACAATGTGTCTGACATTATTTGTCAGGGAAAGCTGAACTCGTGCGTGCAGAGGGGCGGAGCCTGTTCAAACCTGGAAAACACACACACACACACACACACACACACGCACACACACATGCTCACACACACCACAGCACCAGCAGCACTTATGGACAGGTGTTGCTCGGCACTAATCATTAATTCATGACGTTCATTTCAGATGGAAGCTCACATCAGAAACCTCAGCTTTCCATTACTGAAATAAATGACTGACCAAGACAGACGGACATGGAAAAATAGATCAAATACAAGGAGAAGAAGGGAGAATTTGGATCAGGGGATAACTTAAAGGGAGAGGATTGCCTGTGTATTTCTTGTTCTGTTTCTAAAAATAGCTGGTCATCTACATCATGTCCCATAACGGGAGTTTTCCATCCCATCTTAGAATCTTTCTCATCATTCCCTTCTGCTCTCCCTCACAAAACCACTGAACTCATCTGACCTTGACTCCAATAAACCCTCACGCAAAAGTATCTTCTACTTGTCAAATGAACAGATAAGCCTTATGAATCAGATGGTAGATTATATCTGTTCTTGGCCTGTTAATCTATACAAATAGCACATTTTTAACATGTTTTAATAACAAACAGAAGCCCTCTGAAAATAGGTTAAATCTCTTTATTTTCCCCATCATTCCTGCCCTCTGTCCCCGTCTTTCTGCCGCTGCTTCCAGCATGCCCTGGTTATCTCCTGCCCCGCCACCACCCTGCACTTTTCTATTGTGAGCCTGCATGGCAGAGAGAGCTCTGTCGTACACTTTTTTTTTTTTTTTTTTCGGCTGTACAACATGTGGCTTAGCTGCACTTTGGACCCTAATGGATCCAGTCAATGGGGGGAATTGCCCCTGCTGTCTGTATCCAGGTCAAGTGTGACGATGTGTACGTGTGCGTGCGTGTGCGTGCGTGTGCGTGCGTGCGTGTGCTTACTGGGGGACTCGTTTGTGCATGCCGCTCACTGTTACCTTACTGTCCTGTTATGTCAGTACGTTCTGTGAATTTTACTTGACCTGTTTTGGGGTGGATGCTGCACTTGAAGAACAAAATTATCCTTTTCATTAGCAATGTCCTTAATTACAGGGTCTTTTTAATGTTTAGTTACAGTGAATGGAAAGACACTGCAACACGGAAAATTAATTACTGAATCATTAAAAATAAAAGGCCCTGTTCCTGAACATAAATCATTCCTTAAGAACGTTCACAAAGAAGGAAAATCTTAGAGCACTATTTACTTCTTGCCTTGTGGTGATTCTATAAAGAAATATTTGCATATGTTTTTAAAGAATTTCTTGCCACTGTGTTTTTTTCTCCTGTAAAACCACTATGCACTGCATTAACAATCATAAACATCTAAATGCAGTTATTATAGAGAAATGTGGTATTAGGTCGTAATTGTGTACTACACTTCCAAAGGACTTGCAGGAGCCAGGATTCGTGGGGCAGAAACCCTTTTCCCATCCTCTCTGGAGCAGCTGGAGCGAATGCATAATAATTTGGTGTTATTTATTCGTGGCTTTTGCAACAGCCCTGTACTCTCCTTGTCACTTTCAGTTAGTGTTTATTTATTAGCTGCATATTTTTTCTGTCTTCTTTAAGTGGTTAAAACTGTAAACTGTTAAATGAGGGGAAAGGCATCACTGCGCCCAAACTGACGGGCAGCACGTTCAGGATTAGACAGTTCTTTGTAAATAAAACACAGTTATATGAATCTGTATCACATTCAAAGCATGTACTTCGTCTAATGAGGAAAACAGAACATTGTGTGAACCGTCAGCCGTCACGAGTGATATCTGCACAGAAGGAGACACGCGTTTTGTCAATGAACATTGAATGAGTGTGACGCAGTGAAACATTCTGTGATTGCACATTCAGGCTGGCAAAGATATCTTGTTCACGCTGTTTGAGACATCTTATCAGCATGGAAGGAGGAACAGCCATCCTAAAGTGAGTCCGTCTCTTTGTGGACTCGCTGTAAGATGGTTGTGGACAGCTCTGCTGCTGCGACGCCGGAAATACACAGCCTCAGTGTTAGCTCAAGACATCTGCATCAGACAGGTGGAGGGGTCTGCCTGCATGTGTGTGTAGTAGCTCCAAGTCTGTGTGGGTTTTGTTTTTTTATTTTGAACATGTGGTGAAGAGGATGGAAGGAGGGGCTTGTCAGTGCTGTCCCACTCAAAACAGATAAAGCTCCTAATGGCGTGGGTTTCCTCTAATGGCATGCGGAGCTTGTGTGTGTGTGTGTGTGTGTGTGTGTGTGTGTGTGTGTGTGTGTGTGTGTGTGTGTGTGTGTGTGTGTGTGTGTGTGTGTGTGTGTGTGTGTAAAATACGTTCATGCATCAACAAAGCTGCATCAAAGCATCTTTTATTAATGGCTACATTCAGAAATGGTCTTTTCTATTTACAGCGCGCTCTCCTTGTGCATGAGCCTCTCTATTCACTTGCAGCTTCTGCTTCCAGGCTGCAGAGCTGCACGTGTCAGTCCGCAGTCCTGTTGTTGATGACAGGTCTGTTCTGCTGCTTCTTCCTCCGCAACACACATTCACTTTCATTACTATTGGTGTCTTTTCATTTTCAACATTACAAATATGGTATCTTACCTTGAACCTAATTCGTTAAACATTTTGAATAATAATTGAAAATTCAAGCAGCATAAAATAAAGTGTCCTTTTAGTTAACCCACTAAGGAGTTATACTTGGCTGGCGTCTGAGGTAGCCGGCCTTTAGTTTATATCAATATAATCATGTCATACTAATTTCTGCTGCAGGGCAGTTTGATCTTCTTGTGAGCAATAAATAAAAGTAATTCCGGTTGTTTATAAATGTTTTTCACAGTCTTGCAGTGTTATTTTTAACACAGATACGTAAGAATATTACTTCTGGCACTTAACAATGTCATTTGAGCTTATTCTTTGCACTTCTTCTGACTAGATCTAGATAACTGGCGCCATCTCGTGGGCGCTTGCGAGACAAACAAGCCGTCGTGCACAAAAATAGTCCAAAATTAGTCCAGCGTGATCAGACTACTTACCTTTTTTCTTATCATTATTATTATTTACAAAAAAATAAATTGAAACAAAGTTGTTTGATCTGAAACAAGAACATAAAATAGAAATGCAGGACCACAAAGCAGAGCATTTAATAACATTATGTTAACATAAACTAGTTTAAGCTGTTCCATGATGTTTCAGAAGGTACGCATTTCCATCCGTCCGTCCGTCCGTCCGTCCGTCCGTCCGTCCCTTTTCAAGTAATCAGCGACTTTTGTCCTCTCTGTTGACTTTCCCAGAAGGTTTGGTTGTACTATTCCATATGGGATCATTTTTTATGTAAGGAGGTGTTTTTGTAAATTCCTCTTGTGTCAGATCTTCACTTCTAGAGTCCAGCAAGGAATAAAAAGGTGTATAAGGTTTCTAGAAAAGTTTTTATTAACAGTGCACAGCAAACTAGAAATGTATATATTACGCAAAAAAATAAATACAAATATATTTTTAAAAAAAACAAAATACACAGCAAGATGACGGAGGAGGAGAAGGATCAGCTGCATCACCACTCCTTTTGTTCAACACTTTGTTGTGTGCACGTGTGTGTTTTCTACAGCTGCTTGTCCCTGCGCCCAGGTGACGTGGTGTCGTAGATATGGCTGCAGTCACGGACACACTCATCTGGATTCTCTCTTATTTGAAAGAGGTTTTAAAACTGTATGTCAGGACGTGGATGGCATTAGTTGGAGGACGCTCTGTAGGTGCAGAAGAAGACGAGGAGCATGTGGTGGGAGCGGCGGGCTGCACCTTTTCTAACCATTTGGTGTTGTAGCAAAGTCATGTGCTGCCATTTAAACTGAGTCTGAACTGAAAACCCCAGATCAGCTTCAGTGAAGGGCCGACTGGTTCCCACTTACATGCATCTCTTATATATGTTTTGAAAGAATAACTGTAAGTCTGCATTGCTGCTGAAAGCGGCGACGTGAGTTCGGAAACTCCCCAAGAAACCAGGCGGCTGCAGACCGACTGCAACGTGGTGCAGTGAGCAGCGATGAAGACGTCTTTTACAGACGTCATCTGCTGATATTTGTTCTCCTGCCGGGCCACAGCCGTGTCACAAAGCAAAGAAAGTCCCACCATGAACAGCGAAGCCTGACCACATGACTGAGACACAGAGACCCTGCACATGACTCAAAACCCCAGCAGGCTTTGCTCCATTCATGACGCCGGGGTGTTGGTGACGGCATGTGCTGACATGCTGTGATGTCACCGACCTCTCGTCAGGCTGCAGCTGTGTGGAAACATCAGAGCAGCTTCGTGTTCTGGTGGTGTTTGGGGTTTTTCTCTTCTCCTCCTCCTCTCATCCTTTCCTACTGACCCACACACACGTGCACTCGTGGCCATCAGGCCGCTGGTTTCCTTTGTTCTGGCCGGGTTTCACCAAACCTGCGTCCATGTGAAACTTCATCAAACTTCACCATCTGCAGCCTAAGTTCTGCTCCGTTTACAAGAACGCATCTGAACAAGAACAATAAAGAAATGTGAGCTGACATTTGTGTTTGCTGTTTAGTTCCTTGTTTGTTTGTGTAGTTCAGATGTCAGAACTGTCTTCCAGGTGTTGACGATTCACCATCTTTATCACTTGTGTAAATAAATTCTGATTCATTTGAATGAGATGTTGTTTGTGGTGAATTGAACATACAATATTTGTAACATTTGCTGCTCATTTTGAATATTAATGAAGAATAATTAATAAGATTTCATACTAAACCTGCACTCCCTTTTGTTGCACAACAATCCTAAACGTGCCGACATTCGTGAAGATAATGGGCTGAAAATACGATTATAGACTGTTATTGGCTCCATGTTTGGGATTTTGTTTAAGATCTAATTCAGCTTTATCAACTGGGGCCGTTGTGTTGTCGCCAACGTCTGTCTGACACGAGTGTTTGGTTTTACGTCCGTGTGTGATTTGTTGTCTGCAGTCACGGTGAACAAGGTGAAGGGAATTAAGAGCTGGACGTCACAGTTTTTCATTTGTACTCTGGCACGGCTCCTTTTATAATCTAGACTTTTTACTTGCTATTTCAATTTTCATTCACGCGGTGCACTTAGAATTTATGTGGCGTGTTTTGAAGACGGGACTTGGAGCACATTAAAGGAAGATCAAATGTGGATCTTCTCAGCACCACGAGGTAGAAATCATCTCCAATTTTTGAAAAGCGACTTACAACATAATCAGGTTCCTTTTTGTCCTTGTTTTCTCCGAAGCTTCGGTTATTTCCGGAGCCACGGTGCACAATGCTGCAGCATCATCACCACTGAGCAGTTGTTTCAGGCCTCTGATGCTCCACATGAGCTGTGGTCCGTCTGCAGGCAGGTTCTGCTCTCATTTACTAACAGACCATCATATTCTTTCACATTAGGACCTCATCAGTGTTTGGTATTTACATCACAAACCAAATGATAAGAGTCGTAGTCTGGGAGCCACATTTAAAGCTAAACTCAACACGTTAAGGTCCCCGTCTTCACCCACCACACAGGCGGAGTAAATTCAGCTCCACGATGCAGGAATCCATTGACTTTCTTTTACAAGCCAACACAATGACGTTTAGACAACAACATTATTGAATCAGGCACCATCACTCTGGAACCAACTTCCAGTTTGGGTTAAGGAGGCTGACACCACCTCCACCTTTAAAACTAAACTTAAAACATTTCTGTTTAATAAAGCATATAGTTAGTGTATATTTAGTACCTTAATGTGTCAGGCCCAGTAGTCAAAGCTGCAGCTGCAGGACCAGATTAGAGCAGCTCATCTTAAACAGCTTCGGTGTAGATATGCTGCTGTAGACCTGCTGCAGGGGGGCACCAACATGATCCACTGAGTGGTGCCTTTCACCTTCTCTGTTTCTCTTTGCCTTCTCTGTCTCTTCTTCACCTCAACCCTCATTTATTAACAATATCCCATAAACGTAATTGTGGTCCATTGTTCTGGTAGTTTTTTGTGCTTGTCTGGCCCTTCTTTTCCTCCTCTTTGCATGTCCTGCGGACCAGAACCTCAGGAGCTGCTTGCTGACCTGCAGTTCCACCTCTGACCATCCCAGTGTCTGCCTTCACCTGTCTGTGTGGATGTCTGTTGGATACTTGCTGACATCCCGACCTGCAGTCCTCATCCCCTTGTATCACCGTCTATCCATATATCACCCATATACACAGAAGTCTAATTGGACTACCAAGGACAGTTACTAATGTATCCTATCTTGTACCTTTGACGGTGTCTCTATGTCTCTATTCTTTCTTACTTCCTGCTCTACCCGGCTGGCCTTCGGCAGGAGGGTCCCCCCTCATGAGCCAGGTCCTGGTCCAGGTTTCTTCCCTCGTAAAGGGGAGTTTTTCCTGCCACTGTTTGGCTTACGGTTTTTCTTCCACTAGGGAAGTTTTTACCTGCCGCTGTTTATGTAATAATTGCTCGGGGGTCATGTTCTGGGTCTCTGGAAAGAACCTAGAGACAACTTGTGTTGTAATAGACGCTATATAAATAAAATTGAATTGAATTGAATTGAATTCAGACTTTCGACAACTTCTGTAAAAACATCGTCATAACTGGTTACCACCGGTTTCTAAGGTGAGTGACCAGACCGAGTGGAAAAGTACTGAGAACACAAAGTACAAC
This sequence comes from Xenentodon cancila, assembly GCA_014839995.1. NCBI lineage: Eukaryota > Metazoa > Chordata > Actinopteri > Beloniformes > Belonidae > Xenentodon > Xenentodon cancila. The sequence goes on from CM026214.1 coordinate 24,082,730, forward strand.
TACCAGAATAACAAAAGACCACATAAGAAAGATATATATACATATATATTTTCCCTTACACCAGTGTTGAAGCCCAGCTTCACCAAGTTGTTTGATAGGAAAGAGACACACTTGTTAAGCATCAACAACCAAGTTTATTGTCTCACATGTACAGAAATATCTGGAGATCTCAACGCATGTGTAAAAGCCAGCAGACACATGAGATCTACATTTTACTGGTGCCGTCCTCTTTTATACCATAACACCACACCTGTCATATCCTTGAACATTTAGTGTCTACAGCCTTGTGATCTTACCCACCAGACAGTTATTCCACAACATTCCTTGTTACACAGTTACCATAACATCAAGTTTCACACCCGGTTACAACACTTAATATGACGTCTTTAATTCTGCAAATGAACGAATAAGCAGTTGGTCTCTATTAAGCATGCAATGTTATTATATTTTCTACGAATTAGCAGATGGTTATTATTAAGTATGCAATGTTATTATATTATGTATTTGGTGGGCTAGTGGTTACAGTGGTGGGCTTGGGCGTGGAGGCCCCAGGTTCAACCCCAGGGCTGGCAACAATGGTAAATTACTGGGGGGCCCTGAGCAAGACACTAAACTCCCAGTTCCTCCCCGGGTGCTGAACTAGTTGCTGGGTTAAAAGCAGAGGTTCAATTTTGGTGTGTATCGTACATACATTGTGTGCACGATGTACATACAGACAAGAATGGTCATGAAAAAAAAGAATTTATTTTCTTCACCAGGTAAGTGTGATGTCATCACATCTGAAGCCTTTAAAAGGGCTGAAGTCGAGAACATTTCAGTTCTCTAGAACAGCGACTGAGAGCACACAGCAAGTGAGCCTTTGTCTGAGTGGTTGTAAACTCCACAACAACATTTCTCATTTTTCTCCAAAAATGACCACAATAACTAGTGACGGTGCGTTGATCCTCTCAGCAGACACCTGGAACCGAATCCAGAGGTCCCTGAATGAACCTCTGGTGAGGAAAAACGGGTTGGACGGTGAAGGAAAACAGTATGTCAAAAATTTTAAGAAACACGACTTCATTGTGTCGGATCTGACCCAAAGAGGCGAGATTATTTAATAAAGCTCTGGCCGAGAAGAACGTCAAGGGGGTGGAAAGGTTGAAGGACGAGATGGACAAGAAGTCTGATCCCAAACAAACATTTCCGACGTTTGTGACCAAGCAGGTGACAGAAAAGTTATTAAAGAGGAGGGCTCAGAAACAGGCCGATTATCAAGTGAGGCAGTCCTTGTTTGAGAACGACAGGTTATATGAGCTCGAAAAAAGACAAAACCTGCAAAAGGAAAAAGAAAAAGCCATGTCAATTTGGGATGCCAATTGTGCCATTATAAAGGAAAAACGAGAAAAGGAACTGCAGGAGAAAAAGGATGCTCAGGAACGTATCTTTCAGTCTTTACACCGTCCTGACGAGAGAGCTGGAGCAGTAAAAAACTACCTGTGCTCTGAAATGAAGAGGGCTGAAGAGCTCGGCGTGGATGTTGGCCGTCTGAGACGCGTTGGAAACAAGACGATGCGTCGCCTGGACGATGTCATTTGTCCAAACCATAACCTTACATACCAAACACGTCTGTGTATGAGTCTTTCTGTGTTCTTGGACCATCTTGGACCCTGACAGCGACTGTGATCAACCAGAGGTCCATTTAATGAAAATGTACATATGAAGAAGAGCTGCAAAGTAAAAAAAAAAGTCTGTACAAATTGTTATTGTTATAAATCTACAATGTTTGTACTGTTATACAACTTGTTATTTCTCCATAAGTATTATTAATAAGTAAATGTAGTTTTTTTTTTCTCAAGACAACAAAAATGCCAGGTTGACTTTGTTTTCTGTATTTTCACAAACCAAAACATCTGCAGACTATCAGACTGTCCATCAGACCTTTACAGCGACATTTACTGTTGAATAAATTGACTCGACGGTGAAATCAGGTTTACCTGATGCTGGGTTTGTTTAAACTGACGGTTGTTTTGTGAAGCTTCGTCTGTTATTTTATCCTGTATGTGGTCCGAACAGCCAACTCGTCACACACGTAAATACCTGACATTTGTGTTTGCTGTTTAGTTCCTTGTTTGTTTGTGAAGTTCAGATGTCAGAACTGTCTTCCAAGTGTTGACGATTCAGCGTCTGTAACACTTGTGTAAATAAACTCTGATTCATTTGAATGAGAGATGTTGTTTGTGGTGAATTGAACATACAATATTTGTAACATGTGCTGGTCTCAGATGCCTTCCCTGTCTGTTACTCTATAGCGCCACCGCTGGTGACAGGCTGCCACCCATAGAATAACAGTCATTTGGAGACTGATTGTGCTGTTTAGTTATTAATTCCTGATGGTTCGTTTTGATTTATTAATTTTGATCATTTATTTATGTTATTAATAACTGCCATCAGACAATTATTAATAACAATTTCATAACTAAACAAGCACTTTCTTGTGTTGCACAACAATCCTAAACGTATCGACGTTCATGAAGATAATAGGCTGAAAATATGGACTATAGACTCTGTTATTGTCTGAAGGCTGAGCGCAGATGGAAGAAACAAATCTCCAGGTATCTATAGGTGATATCTATAAAGAGAAACTACACTCTTATCATTTACAACTGAGGATTGCAAGGAAGTCCTACTTTTCTGACATCGTCACCAAAAACAGTCATAACACTCGGGCCTTATTTGCCACAGTTGGCAGTTCACATCCATTACATGACACACTGGAACGGATGAACTCGTTCTTCCACTAGACTGCTGCAGCTCTGCTTTCTCAAAAGATAAATTCATTCAGGTGTCTGCTGGAGCCGATCCCGACTCATTACAGGCGAGAGGCAGGGGTCCACCTGGACCGGTCGACAGTCTGTCACAGGGCCACACACAAGACAAACAACCACACACGATGTCAATGACAACGTCAAATATTTAAATTCTTAATTTGAGGGGCGACGTTCAAACCCAAATCACAACCAAATACTCAGTAGTGTCAAACTCAGACCTGAAGATTGACGTGTCACCAATGTGCACCCGTAAATGACCTTTGTCCTGCAGACAGGCCAGCAACACTCCCAGAATCTGGGGTCCCCTAAAGGGTGGAGGAGTGAGTGGAGCGGACTCAAAACATCAGTAGATTCTGGTACCGGCTGTTTCCAAGGAACTCTGTGTGGCTGAACAAATGATCCAGATCTCTAGCAGATCTAAAGAAAATAAAATAACCAGTAACTTTAGTCTCAGCAGAAAACACTCCACCATCAGAAACTCAAAGACCGACTCTAAAATAAACTCAAGACTGACGTGAACCTCACATACAGTTTAGGGCAGTCAAAGAAAAACATGAAAGTGCTCTAGTGTCCTTTATAGTTTTAGTTGGTTTTAAAATTACTTTTATGTCTTGTGTTGAGTTTAATGTCCCAAATGTTTAAAACAAGTTCTCAAAGGCAGCAGAAGCCTTGCGAATTTAATTTGAGGCAAAAACTCCCAAAACTTCTGCAGATACTTTTCATCTCTGAGGCCTCGTGTACTTGTGTCTGAAAGAGGTGGACACTTTGGAACCAGAACCAGAACCAGAACCAGAACCAGAACCAGGCTGCCTGGATGGATGTCGAAGGACCACTGGCTGGACGGCTGACCTGTACACACACACACACACACACACACACACACACACACACACACGCACTTCAGCTGATGAAAGGATACAGGCTTCAGGTTTATATATATATATATATATATATATATATATATATATATTCCCGCAGGGTTCAGTGCTAGGGCCAATCCTGTTCAGTTTATACATGCAGCCCTTGGGAACACGTCTCTCCAGTTTTAGCTTCCCTCCATTGGCTCCACGTAAAATTTAGAATCCAATTCAAAATTTTATTATTTGCATATAAAGTCCAAAATGGCCTAGCGCCGCGATATTTGCAAGACCTGATAGAACCGTATGTTCCTAATAGAGCTCTCCGTTCTCAGGGTGCAGGTTTACTCGTAGTTCCTAGAAGATCCAGATGTAGATTTGGAGGATGGGTCTTCTGTTATCAGGCACCATCACTCTGGAACCAACTTCCAGTTTGGGTTAAGGAGGCTGACACCACCTCCACCTTTAAAACTAAACTTAAAACATTTCTGTTTAATAAAGCATATAGTTAGTGTACATTTAGTACGTTAATGTGTCAGGCCCAGTAGTCAAAGCTGCAGCTACAGGACCAGATTAGAGCAGCTCATCTTAAACAGCTTCGGTGTAGATATGCTGCTATAGGCCTCTGCTGCAGGGGGGCTCCAACATGATCCACTGAGTGGTGCCTTTCACCTTCTCTGTTTCTCTTTGCCTTCTCTGTCTCTTCTTCACCTCAACCCTCATTTATTAACAGTATCCCATAAACTTAATTGTGGTCCATTGTTCTTGTAGTTTTTTGTGCTTGTCTGGCCCTTCTTTTCCTCTTCTTTGCATGTCCTGCGGACCAGAGCCTCGGGAGCTGCTTGCTGACCTGCAGTTCCACCTCTGACCATCCCAGTGTCTGTCTTCACCTGTCTGTGTGGATGTCTGTTGGATACTTGCTGACATCCCGACCTGCAGTCCTCATCCCCTTGTATCACCGTCTATCCATATATCACCCATATTCACAGAAGTCTAATTGGACTACTGATGATAGTTACTAATGTATCCTGTCTTGTACCTTTGACGGTGTCTCTATGTCTCTATTCTTTCTTATTTCTTGCTCTACCCGGCTGGCCTTCAACAGGAGGGTCCCCCCTCATGAGCCAGGTCCTGCTCAAGGTTTCTTCCCTCTTAAAGGGGAGTTTTTCCTGCCACTGTTTGGCTTAAGGTTTTTCTTCCACTAGGGAAGTTTTTACCTGCCGCTGTTTATGTAATAATTGCTCGGGGGTCATGTTCTGGGTCTCTGGAAAGCGCCTAGAGACAACTTGTGTTGTAATAGACGCTATATATATAAAATTGAATTGAATATTATATATATATATATATATATATATATATATATATATATATATATATATATATATATATATATATATATATATATATATATATATATATATATATATGCATTTTAATCTTGCAACATACATTATTTACTACTATTAAAACTACTATTAAAACTATTTTTTTTGTGTTCCCTTCACCAGCCCTCATGACAGCCTAACTACTTTTTATTGATCCCTGGAGAAAAATGAAAGGAAAAAAGGACAAGAAGGGGGTATCAATATTCTGCCAAAGAGGTTAAAACCACCGGGTGTTGAATGTGAAAAGACTAGAAAAAGAAAGAGCAAGAAAGAAAGACGAGACAGTGGTGGTGCAGTCTGGTGTCTGTGTTGTAATGTGTGTTTACATGAGTCTATAACGTGTTGTTTAAAGAATAAAAGTGGACACATGACAATCAGGTGTTGTAAGCAAAGAGAGGACAGACTCTGGTCTCTTCGACTGCTTTTGGGACGTAGCAACAGTGTCCATCCGATCAGGCTGTTCACCAGTCCCAGGATGCTGAGGGGTCCCAGGATGCTGAGGGGGTCCCAGGATGCTGAGGAGTCCCAGGATGCTGAGGAGTCCCAGGATGCTGAAGAGTCCAAGGATGCTGAGGGGTCCCAGGATGCTGAGGAGTCCCAGGATGCTGAAGAGTCCCAGGATGTTGAAGAGTCCAAGGATGCTGAGGGGTCCCAGGATGCTGAGGAGTCCCAGGATGCTGAAGAGTCCCAGGATGTTGAGGGGTTCCAGGATGCTGAGGAGTCCCAGGATGCTGAAGAGTCCCAGGATGTTGAGGGGTTCCAGGATGCTGAGGAGTCCCAGGATGCTGAAGAGTCCCAGGATGTTGAGGGGTCCCACGATGCTGAGGGGTCCCAGGATGCTGAAGAGTCCCAGGATGCTGAGGAGTCCCAGGATGCTGAAGAGTCCCAGGATGCTGAGGAGTCTCAGGATGCTGAGGGGTCCCAGGATGCTGAGGGGTCCCAGGATGCTGAAGAGTCCCAGGATGCTGAGGAGTCCCAGGATGCTGAGGTGTCCCAGGATGCTGAGGGGTCCCAGGATGTTGAGGGGTCCCAGGATGCTGAGGAGTCCCAGGATGCTGAGGAGTCCCAGGATGCTGAGGGGTCCCAGGATGCTGAAGAGTCCCAGGATGCTGAGGGGTCCCAGGATGCTGAGGGGTCCCAGGATGCTGAGGAGTCCCAGGATGCTGAGGGGTCCCAGGATGCTGAGGGGGTCCCAGGATGCTGAGGAGTCCCAGGATGCTGAGGGGGTCCCAGGATGCTGAGAAGTCCCAGGATGCTGAGGGGTCCCAGGATGCTGAGGGGTCCCAGGATAGTGAGGAGAAAAAGGTGGGACATGAAAGAGCAAGAAAGAAAGACGAGACAGTGGTGGTGCAGTCTGGTATCTGTGTTGTAATGTGTGTTTACATGAGTCTATAACGTGTTGTTTAAATAATAAAGATGGACACAGGACAATCAGGTGTTGTAAGCAAAGAGAGGACAGAGAAAAGGGGGAGGAGCTTTCTATTCACAATTGTTTTAACTGTGAGCATATCTGAGTGTTTGGGGGTGTTGGGCGGCATTAAAGAGTTATATGTATAATATCAATATATAATATCAAACTGGCTTTTCCCTCTCTCTTTAATAACCAGGCTGCACATATTTATTGACATTAGGTTATTTAATATGGGTCGAGGGGGCCAACGCTTAGTGAACATCTGGAATTCCCCTCACTTCTTCTTTTGCTTCAGGCTACTGAGCTGAATATAGCCTACAGGCATGAACTGCAGAGCAAAACAATGGTATCATGCAACAATAGTTTTTTTTTTATTTGTTTAGAATGTGTATTGATGATTAGCATTGACGTCATGTTCGAATGACGTCATCACATCTGAAGCCTTTAAAAGGGCTGAAGTCGAGAACATTTCAGTTCTCTAGAACAGCGACTGAGAGCACACAGCAAGTGAGCCTTTGTCTGAGTGGTTGTAAACTCCACAACAACATTTCTCATTTTTCTCCAAAAATGACCACAATAACTAGTGACGGTGCGTTGATCCTCTCAGCAGACACCTGGAACCGAATCCAGAGGTCCCTGAATGAACCTCTGGTGAGGAAAAACGGGTTGGACGGTGAAGGAAAACAGTATGTCAAAAATTTTAAGAAACACGACTCCACTGCTGCGGATCTGAGACAGCAGTTGGAGAAGCAGGTGGAGGTCCAAGAGCAAGAACGGGCCAAACAAGTGGAACGGATCCAGTTGAGGAGAATCCAGCAACATCCATGTGTCCGGATGTTCAACAGCAGTTTAAGTGACGCGTATGCAATGAAACGAAACGAAGAACTGCTGTCACACAAGGCAAAACTGAAGAAAAGGAAGGAAGAGTCGCTCAAATATGAGGATTATGAAAGGAGTCAATCAGCTCAAATTCATAAACATCAGCAAGACGACGATCGTCACCGGCGACTTGTTGAACAGGCTCTGCAGGAAGAAAATGAACAACTCCACATGGAAAAGAAACGAGTCAAAGAGAGGAGGGAAAAGGAGGAGAGAAAAGAAAGAAAAGCACTAATACTAAAGGATAAACGAGACATACAAAAACACAAAGAAGATGAGGCAGATTTAAAATTTAGAAACAAGAAATACATCTTTGAGGGCAGCGCCAAAGAGGCGAGATTATTTAATAAAGCTCTGGCCGAGAAGAACGTCAAGGAGGTGGAAAGGTTGAAGGACGAGATGGACAAGAAGTGTGATCCCAAACAAACATTTCCGACGTTTGTGACCAAGCAGGTGACAGAAAAGTTATTAAAGAGGAGGGCGCAGAAACAGGCCGATTATGAAGTGAGGCAGTCCTTGTTTGAGAACGACAGGTTATATGAGCTCGAAAAAAGACAAAACCTGCAAAAGGAAAAAGAAAAAGCCATGTCAATTTGGGATGCCAATTGTGCCATTATAAAGGAAAAACGAGAAAAGGAACTGCAGGAGAAAAAGGATGCTCAGGAACGTATCTTTCAGTCTTTACACCGTCCTGACGAGAGAGCTGGAGCAGTAAAAAACTATCTGTGCTCTGAAATGAAGAGGGCTGAAGAGCTCGGCGTGGATGTTGGCCGTCTGAGACGCGTTGGAAACAAGACGATGCGTCGCCTGGACGATCAATGCGAACTGTTTTACAGCAGCATCCCGGTTCCGCCAGTTTTACCCCGAACTGAAACTGTTCGGACACGCAGACAAAAGTTCATCCCAGCACGCACAGACGCGCTTCTGCCAGATAAGACTCGGGACCCTCTTCCACCCCTGAAGAAATGTGACGTGAAGGACCTTCTGAGTGACGACGAAGACCGCTTCAGGATACCTGTAGTTTCAAAACAAGTTTTACCACCAATTAGAAGAATTTAGGATAGTTAGGACACCCCCCCCACACACACACACACACACCCCCACCCCACCACCAGCACCACACACACACACACACACACACACACACACACACGACGTCATAAACTAGTTTATGGCGTTATAGTGTTCTCCCCAAGTCTGCATGGGTTTTCTCTGGGCGCTCCAGTTTCCCCCATTTCAAAAAAAGATTCCACATGCCGATGGCAGATAATTGTATAAAACTTAATCAGAACAGAAGCAGCTGCAATTCACGAAAATCAACTACACAGAATAATGTTAACTGTGGCCTCGTGTCTCTATGTAGTGAAGAAACAGCAGACGTTCATACTTCCAGGTGGTCAGGTCAGTCTCATTGTTCATGTTTTCATTTGTCGGTGGTTGAAGACGTGTTCGGAGGCTTTAATAAAACAAAAGGGTGAAAACAACTCTAAACAAAGACACCGGGAATGAAAACTTCTCTCTGTGACTGGCTGTTGGTTTTTTTTAAACCTCCTGGTGAACAAATGCTGCCCAGTGAAAGAAATAAAAGTTTACACAATCAAAAGTGTTTCCATCAAATGATGTGACTGAAACTGAGCTCCGGCATCAAAGTGTTCAAACGTCCGTCCCTGGGAGAGCTCAGGGTGATGAAGTGTGACCATCCTGTCACACAGGAGTCCGTTTGAAGGCCTGTAGAAGCAGCAGCTTTTACCGCGGCCTCACGGCTGCTTGTACACACTTGTTTTCCCTCCAGTGGCTCATTTAAGTATTAAACTGTAAGTGAATAAACGCTGTTGGCAGCTACAAATGATAAAGAGGAGACAGAGTTGTTGGTTGCATTTCTTTGGCTGTAACTTTCAGTGTCCAACCATCACGATGACTTGGAGGCTTCAGCTCTAAATCATTTGTTTTTGTTAAATAACAAACCATCTTTTCCACCAGGTGTTTTCAGTGAGAAAGACTCCCAGAAGTTGTCGGATCACGGCGTCGGGCACCAAAACTTTGGAAGGCTACAACGGGAGGGTCGTCAGGTCCAGCTGAAGACCAGCTCTGATGCTGGGAGACCCATTACTAAGCTTTGCTGATGAGTCGTATGTGCAGGTGAGTCATGAGACAGCAGTAAAACGTGCTCTCCAACACACCTGAGTGTTTGAACCTCCAACTCCAAACATGTTCTCATTAGACCTTAAGAAGACCATCTTGGACCCTGACAGCGGCTGTGATCAACCAGAGGTCCATTTAAGGAAACTGTACATATGAAGAAGAGCTGCAAAGTTAAAAAAAAAAATCTGTACAAATTGTTATTGTTATAAATCTACAATGTTTTGTACTGTTATATATTTTGTTATTTCTCCATAAGTATTATTAATAAGTAAATGAATGCATAGATTATTTGACTGTGGAATTAGACTTAATGCTGCATTATGTCATTTTGTGACTGAAACTGAGCTCCGGCATCAAAGTGTTCAAACGTCCGTCCCTGGGAGAGCTCAGGGTGATGAAGTGTGACCATCCTGTCACACAGGAGTCCGTTTGAAGGCCTGTAGAAGCAGCAGCTTTTACCGCGGCCTCACGGCTGCTTGTACACACTTGTTTTCCCTCCAGTGGCTCATTTAAGTATTAAACTTGAAGTGAATAAACGCTGTTGGCAGCTACAAATGATAAAGAGGAGACAGAGTTGTTGGTTGCATTTCTTTGGCTGTAACTTTCAGTGTCCAACGATCACGATGACTTGGAGGCTTCAGCTCCAAATCATTTGTTTTCGTTAAATAACAAACCATCTCTTCCACCAGGTGTTTTCAGTGAGAAAGACTCCCAGAAGTTGTCGGATCACGGCGTCGGGCACCAAAGCTAATAAATCTTTTATTTAAATCCTGGCATAAAAAAACAACAAATAAGCATATTCAGATGTTAAAAAACATGTTTATTAAACTCAAATGTATAAGAAAAGGTAACAGCAGTTATAAGACATCATTTTCCAGTTACCCAGTAAATTCTCAGCTCTAAACATCAACAGATGCATAAATTTGCATGTTTTTTCTTTTTCTTCCAGAATAAATAACAACTGATATTTTTACAAGTCAGACAACATTTTTTACTGCAATCAAAGTCTACAAAAAGCAAATATATGTCCTGAACATGAGACAACATTAACATACATGGATTTACTGATAATAAATGTTTATTTAAGTCAAATGCAAGCAAAACAACAAAAAAGACACATACGCCCACTAGTTATTACAATAGCGTGCAGTATTAATAGATATACATTATCTGTAATATGAGCCACCCTGCATGTGTTCATATACAAAGTGCAGATCTGCTGCTATGAAACTCTGCTCCTGCCGGTCCCGGGGCTCAGAATTCGGCTGCAGGGACGTGCTGAAAGCTACAAACTTCTTCATATGTTTCATAGTGGTTCTGTTGAGCATCAAGCTGTGGATTTTTGCATCAGACAGTTACGTGAACTGGGTTTGTTTTGCAACATGAACAACTCCGGCAAACCGTTGCTGCTTCACCTGCACACTGATCTTGCAACCCAGTCAGACAGTTTTGTAACAGAAACAGCAGCTACTCTGACAGTAAACATGGTGGTTTCTGTTATCAGGAAACATCACGTTGGAACCAACTTCCAGTTTGGGTTCAGGAGGCTGACACCACCTCCACCTTTAACACCAAACTGAAAATGTTTCTGCAGCTGCTCTTCAACAGAGCTTCATCCAGATCTGCTGCTGTAGACCTTCGCTGCAGGGGGACCCCAACATGATCCACTGACTGGAGCCCCTCACCTCCTCTGGTTCTCTTTCCCTTCTTCACCTCAATCCTGCAGAACAATTACTAATTAGCCATCTACATCGTTTACATCCCTGTCACTGTCACTGACCAGCTTCAGTTGTCACAGTTAGTAAAAAAGGAAATAAAGATTAAACTGAAAACATGATAATAAAAATTCAACATAACATTACTCTTATCTAAATGTATTGCATGCCATGAAACATAAAGATTATATGTAAATAGCTTCCTGAGCATTAGTAAATAAATTCAACAGATTTAATCAGAGTTTGGGTGACAAAAATGAATCATTTAAAAGTATACAACTCAGCAGAAATCAAAATAATTGCAGTAGGATTTTGTCTTGGTCTTCTGATAAGCAAAATAAAATAAAATGTTTTTCCTCACCAACATCTTAACAGTGTTTCTGTGACTCTGGCCTCTTCGACTGCTTTTTGGATGTAGCAACAGTGTCCATCCGATCAGGCTGTTCACCAGTCCCAGGATGCTGAGGGGTCCCAGGATGCTGAGGGGTCCCAGGATGCTGAGGAGTCCCAGGATGCTGAGGAGTCCCAGGATGCTGAGGGGTCCCAGGATGCTGAGGAGTCCCAGGATGCTGAGGAGTCCCAGGATGCTGAGGAGTCCCAGGATGTTGAGGAGTCCCAGGATGCTGAGGAGTCCCAGGATGCTGAGGGGTTCCAGGATGCTGAGGAGTCCCAGGATGCTGAGGAGTCCCAGGATGTTGAGGAGTCCCAGGATGCTGAGGAGTCCCAGGATGCTGAGGAGTCCCAGGATGTTGAGGAGTCCCAGGATGCTGAGGGGTCCCAGGATGCTGAAGAGTCCCAGGATGTTGAGGGGTCCCAGGATGCTGAGGAGTCCCAGGACACTGAGGGTTCTCAGTATGCCGAGGAGTCCCAGCATACCAAGGGGTCCCAGGATGCAGAGGAGTCCAAGGATGCTGAAGAGTCCCAGAAGGTGTTCCAAGATGCTGAGGAGTCCAAGGATGCCGAAAAGTACTAGGATGCCGAAGAGTCCCAGGATGCTGAGAAGTCCCAGAACGCTGAGAGGTCTAAAAATGCTGAGGCGTCCCAGGATGCTGAAAAGTCCTAGAATTCTGAGAAGTCCCTTGATGCTGAGAAGTCCCAGGATGCCGAAGAGTCCATGGATCCGGAAGACTCTCAGGAGGAGACCCAAGATGCTGAGGAGTCCAAGGATGTTGAGGAGTCCCAGGATGCCAAAGAGTCCCAGGATCCTAAGGGGTCTATGGATGCTGGGGACACCAAATATGCTGAGACATCCCAGGATGCTGAGACGTCTCACGATGCTGAGAGGTCCGAGGATGCCGAGTGTACATATATATATATATATATATATACAGAGAATCGAAATTACGTTACTCTCAAACCCTCGGTGCTACACAATAAATAAATTTTAAATAAAGTGCAAATTAAAAAGAAACAAGAAACAAGTTATGACATGACATTTGGTTTAAGTGTGCAACAGTTTTTCGGTCTGATTAAAGTGACATGGTGCAAAGCAGGCGGTCCAGTTCTGCCAAAAGTACCTGATGCAGATACTGAGATCAGAGTGAGTGAGGGGGGGGGGCATGGAGGGAAACGGCGGAAGAGCAGGGAGAGTGTTCAGCGTCCTGACGGCCTGGTGGATGAAACTGTCCTTCAGTCGGCTGGTTCTGGCCCGGAGGGTCCGCAGCCTCCTCACTGATGGCAGCAGACAGAAGAGGCTGTGTGACGGGTGGGTGGGGTCTCTCACAATGCTGAGGGCTTTGGAGTCCGACGGCTGCTATAAATGTCCTGAAGTGAGGGGAGAGAGACACCAACGATCTTCTCAGCTGGTCATGTACTGAGAGACTGTGCAGGAGAACTCACGGAGGTCTTCACAGACATCTTTAACATGTCACTGAGTCAGGCGGTGGTTCCCACGTGCTTCAAAGCCACCAACATCCGTCCGGTCCCAAAACGGTCATCTCCCTCCTGCTCCAACGACTACCGTCCAGTTGCACTGACTCCCATCATCATGAAGTGCTTTGAACGGCTAGTCATGCATCACATCAAGGCTGCCCTCCCCCCCTCAACGATGAGTCAAACTACAGGAGCCAATTTAAAGATAGAAAGGAAGAACAAAATGTGTGTCTGACAAATTGAGAAAAAGACGGCATTTATTTATTTATTTATTTATTTATTTATTTATTTATTTATTTATTTATTTATTTATTTATTTATTTGCTTGCTTGTGTGCTTGTTTGTTTGTTTGTTTATTGAAAGGGTTGGGTTGACATCCTACTGCACAGAAGGGGGCGGTGTTGCCAGAAATCCACGTGCAGAGCCCTGAGGAAGGCCAAGTAGAAACAAAAGAAGACGAAGTCGCGTCCGTCGGGTTGTTTACTGAAGTCCGTGAAATGGCGTTGAGAGCTGCGTTCAGAGGCAGGTTTCCCGGGTTCAGGGGTGAAGGTTTTGACACTTCGGGGTGTCGAATGAAGGCAGTGCTAGTTTCGTTTTATGTGAACTGTTAAATTAAATGCAGGAACTGTGTGCTGACTGGTGGCCGTGCTAAAGTCCGAGTAGAGCGGAGGTCACGGACACCCGGACACCGGGACGCCCGAATACCGGGACACCGGGATGCCCGGACACCAGCGTCTCACCTCATATGTCGATGTTCTCACACGTCCTCTGAGTTTCTCTATCGAGACACAAACTGGCAGTTTATGAACTGCACAGTTGACGGTTGGATGCCAGACCCGTTAGTTCGGCTCGTATCAGGTCTTGACACCACATCCACACTGATCAGGCGTTGACGCCTGATCAGTGTGGATGTGGTGTCAAGACCTGATCAGTGTGGATGTGGTGTCAAGACCTGATCAGTGTGGATGTGGTGTCAAGACCTGATCAGTGTGGATGTAGTGTCAAGACCTGATCAGTGTGGATGTAGTGTCAAGACCTGATCAGTGTGGATGTGGTGTCAAGACCTGATCAGTGTGGATGTGGTGTCAAGACCTGATCAGTGTGGATGTGGTGTCAAGACCTGATCAGTGTGGATGTGGTGTCAAGACCTGATCAGTGTGGATGTAGTGTCAAGACCAGCCACATCCATTCCGATCAGGTCTTGACGCCAAATTCACACAGATCGGGTGTCGACACTACATCCACACAGATCGGGTCTTGACGTCACATCCACACAGATCGGGTGTCGACGCCACATCCACACAGATCGGGTGTCGACGCCACATCCACACAGATCGGGTGTCGACGCCACATCCACTCTGATCAGGTGTTGTCTCTGTGTTGTCCGTGAAGGGCGTCTTTCCCAGCTGCTGTCTCGCACCAGTCATGGTAGAGTGTGTGTATCCCCCACACTCGTTACTCAGCAGAGGAACAGCTCCACCTCGCCCAAGATCAAGGTGGATTTGGACCAGAGCACCGGTAAAGATCTTTATTCATCCTTCCACTTCCCCTTTATTTAATTTTGCTCGTGGTTTTAATGTTATTGATTAAAAAAACCTGTACTGAACATTTACGAGTATAAACTGGAGCTGGGCTGTTGCCCTGATAAGTGACTGACTGCACTGAAATGAGCGAACTTGCTCGTCTGCAGGCGTAGCTGTGATGTGGCTGCAGAGTCCTCCAGTCAACAGCCTCAGTTTAGACTTCCTCACAGAGTTCTGCATCAGTCTGGAGAAGTTGGAGATGGATAAGGGATGCAGAGGCCTCGTCATCACCTCGGTACGAGACACACTCGTGATTTAAAACAGTCTTTTGGATTTGCTCTGCAACAAAGGTAACATGTAGGTATTTCATGTTGAACACGCTGTTGTGGAAGAAGAGCTCTTATAATAAGTTAAATATAACCACAGATTAACATAATACTCTTTGCCATTTTTTATTTGAAATAAGGCCATGTGTCTCTGCTTCGGCCGTGACCGTGTAAATTGTAACGGAGGTCTTGTTATTTGTTCAGATGTTAGCCTGTTCTGGTTTTTCCTCTTACTCTGAGCATATTGGGGTGAACTTGCAGGCAACAGTTCACTTCTCTAAGATCGCTGCCGATGTCTTTACTCCTTGGCATTGTGTTAACTCAACCCTAAATGCTCCAGTTCAGCCTACTACCAGAACCGTTGCTTTTGTGGTTGTCACTCTTGATGATCGTTAATAAATCAAGTGTCTTTGATTTGCAGAACTTTCCCTCTGAACGCCTATAGATGCTGTAAGGGTTTACTTCATTTTTCACCCACAGGTGTTTTTTTTAATTAAAAACTGAAACTGTGTGTGACATGTTGTGTTGTGGTGCATCTGAGGCTACTTTTGAGACTTGGATCAGATATATTATTTTATAATTAACTGATCTGTAAAACTTAGAAGTGAAAGAAGTTGCAGTTTCCTGTTTTACGTGGCTGTATATGTTATAATTCCACTATAACCACTTCTTTGGACGTTAAACGTAGTTCTAAATATTGACAGTTTACCCTGAGTGTGGGTTTGGTCTTGCCAGGGCCAGCCCAAGGTGTTCTCAGCCGGGTTGGATATCCTGGAGATGTACGGCCAGAGTCCGGAGCATTGTGGGGAGTTCTGGAAAGCCGTGCAGGAGATGTGGCTGAAACTGTACAGCTCCAACATGGTCACTATAGCAGCGATCAATGTATGTGTAGTTCTCACACACACACACACACACACACACACACACACTCTGTCTCTACAAGGCATCACACAGGAAAAGAAGGAAAGCAACTCTGGTAAGACTTGGTGTCGCTCACTGTTTCCTCCACAGGGCTCCAGTCCTGCAGGCGGCTGTTTGATGGCGTTGACGTGTGACTACAGGATCATGGCAGATAACCCTCGCTACAGCATCGGTCTGAATGAGACGCAGCTCGGCATAGTGGCACCTTTTTGGTACGGACCCATACGGGTTAGCATGTGGAGTATGTTAAAACTGCTCTTAGAAAGTGTGTCTAAAGTAAATAGTTGCTGCCTGTCCAGGTTTAAAGACACTCTGGTCAACACGGTGGGGCACCGCAACACTGAGATGGCGCTTCAGTTGGGACTGCTCTACAACCCCTCAGATGCCCTGAGGATAGGACTAGTGGACCAGTTGGTACCTGAAGACAAGGTTCTAACCTCAGCTACACAGACCATGACCAAGTGGTTGACTATTCCAGGTAACGTGCACGCTGCAAAAGACCTCGAAATCATGGCGAAGATATCTTAGTAGATATCTTATATATTAGTCCAGTCGGGCCATAATGGTTTCCTGTTCACTTGTTGTACGTTACCGTTATTTTAAGGGAGCGGGTAGTAATCTGACACAGAGGTCAAATAAAGATCCCAAATTGAAAAGCTTGAATAGATTCATATAGATGGACGAACTGCAGCTACCGTCATCTCAAGCTGATTTGAACTGTATTTACAGATGGTGAATTGTCATGGGTGTGGTTTAGGGTATTTAAAAGGCCGGTGTTGCCGCGGGACGTACTGCTTAACGGTTCGGGGGCGCTTTTGATGTGCCTGTAGTGTATAAATGTTGGCTCTCTCCTTTTGTTTTGTCAAAACTTGTGTTAAAGTGCAAAACATTTGGGGAACTTCTGTAAAATTGCTTATTTAAAGACTTGAAGATTATAAAAGGCTGTTTTTACCCACTCGAACCGACATGCCAGTCTAACAATTAGTACAAAGATCATTTTTGGGTAAAAAAAAAAAAAAGAACTTTTCTTTATAATTACGATTCTAGCCAACAGTATTTCATTTAATTTTAATTTAGAGGGTCTGAAGTTGATATTTGAATTATAAAGTACTACCAGTACAGGTCCGATAGACAGTCATGTGACTTTGTGACTTTGACAAAAATCAAAACATCAAAACAAATTTAATTGTCGGCAAAACAAAAGCATACAAAAATCAATAGAGTGAGGCATTAACTTCTTTCCTGTCTCTGCTGAGAAGTGCACATGCACAATAGCATTCGACTAATTCTTTTCAATAATCGATGACTAAGCTGTCAGAAGAGTCATCTAAACTTTAGTTCCCTCAAAAAATGTTAAAAGTAACTGCTGGAGGTGTTTATATAGTTTTAACATGAGTGTAGCAACAGGAGACATTTGTTACGACTGCAGAGCATGTTTATGGCCTGTGAAGGTTTTCTTTTTTTCTTTTTTTTTTTTTTGATTAAAAAAAAACAAAAAACAACCCTACTAGTCTTTGTGCTAACTGTTCACGTGCTGACGTTACAGAACATGCCAGACAGATCACGAAGTCCATGATGAGGAAGCCAACAATAGACAAGCTGACGTCCAACAGAGATGCCGACACCCAAAACTTTGTCAACTTCATCACCAAAGAGTCCATCCAGAGGTCACTGCACATGTACCTGGAGATGCTTAAGAAGAGAAGAGCCTAGAGCGGCAGAGGGAGGCGCTTTGTGACACTAGCTGAAGATCGGTAGTCCGTGTCAGCGTCTTGAAGTCTGGGATTTGAATGTGAGGAGACCTGTGAAGGCAGCACTTGGCAGCTCGTCCCCGTCACCTGAGCACCCTGTGTTCAGGTGACGGGGATCTGTGTCAAGCGGCAGTCCAAGTATCGTCTGGAAAGAGGTACTTGGCCAGTCATTTAATAACAAGTTCTGTTTAACTTCAAACATTCTTTACCTAAGAATGTTTTTAAATTGCTGCTTTCACGTTTGTATCTTTCACGTTTTAAGGAAAGTGGATGATGATTCAAAGTGGTTAAAGGGCTGCAGCCTCTTTTTCCTATGAGTGCCTTCTCTTATAGTACTGAAAAATAATAAAAACTAATGTCACCTGTCTGAAACTGACGTAACCCGTATAATCTGAAGGACCCACAGCAGCAAGGCGTCTGGTGGTTGCAGACTTGTCTTCACGTGGCTTTTTCAGCCCTTTGTTTGTGAAACGTCCAGAATAAACGGTTGGGTTCACTTGACGACTGGTGTAAAAAGCTGCATTCTCGTGGTTTTCCACATTTATTCGTGCCAGGGGTTGTAAACGGTCAAAAGATGGTCACTTGCATTGTCATGTGCTGTTAGTTTGGATTAACCTTTACTGACTTCTAGTTTAAAACTGAAATAAACACACCTTTTCATTTCATTATTTGTAACGTCTTTATTATTTGTAATTCATTTGTCCACAGTAGATGAAAGAGCCTCTTTCTTGAGAAGATCTTATTTAGGCAAAGATTAAGTAGTTAACTTCACCTCCACAGGAAAATGGTCACTAACAGCCAGCGCCTGAGAGACAAAACAAGCAAGTTTATTGCAAGAGAAGCGTTTTTTAATCTTGCACTTTATCAAGGCCTAGACTGGTCCAGCGCCCACGAGAGGTTTTAGATCAACAAATCAGTGCCGGACTCAGGTTTTACCAGACTGTGGCTGAGACTCAGGTCCACCATGTAATCATAGACGTGCGCGCTGCCGTGCACCACGCCCCTCATCATGTCAGCCGTGACGACAATCCTGCAAATACAGGCAGGTGAGTGGAAATGAGAGTGCACGCGTGTGCGCACAGCTGCCTTTGTCTGTTATCCACCTGTCATAGGGGCAGTTGGTATGAGCCACTGTGGTGTCGGCGTCATCCGGGATCAGCCAGTGGAAACTCTTGTCAGTGAAAAGGCGGATCTGATCCCACTCAGATCCCAGGACGTAACTACACCCGGCATTGAAGTCGCCCAACAGCACGATGTCCTGAGGAGAGGGAGGGGGCAAGGCTTCAGATGGGTTGCTTTTTTTTTTTTTTTTCAATTATTTCAAATGCAGTTCTAGTAGATATTTTGACTTGGAGTGTTCGGTCACATTGGTGTTCCAGCGAGAGCGGACATCAGTCACCACATCGTACAGAGCATTTATCTCCTGTACAGCATCATTGGGAGAGGTGTGCTGGGGGATCACAGCAAAGCTCTTCAAAGCTGCAAAACAGGAGGACGCGGTAAAAGAAATGACAGTTCAGGGGTTGTGGATATGACAGAAAGAAATCTGGCCTTGTGGGCCTGGCTGAACAGAGCCACCAACGTTTGGGCTCTACAGTTTAGTAAAAGAGCACTGGCCACCAGCAGCAGGACCTCAACACACACACACACACACACACACACACACACACACACACACACACACACACACACACACACACACACACACACAAGGATTCAATGGTTTCATGGTGAAACAGCAGTAACACAGTGCTTCATACCAGTACTTTTGGAGGAGAACATGACAACAAACGGCTCTCTGCTGAAGGTGTCTGTCCCACAGGCCTCGCAGCCATCATCATACGTGTAGTTTTTAGCCACAGACACACCTTCCTTTCTGTAAAAAAAGATGAGATTTGGTCACGCCTACATGAAATGGCAAGAAAACAGGTGTGAAAAAGAAAGTACGCCCTTACTTCGTTTGTATGGTTTTATAGTTTCCATCAGGAGATCATAAAAACCATATGGTTTTTAACAGGTCTTAAAATGAGTGAACTACAACCTTGGATGGACAGCAATGCGTGAAATATGTAAGAATGTTATTTTTATTTATTTATTTCAAACATGCAAACTCAAGCTTTACAACCTTTAACGGCCACTAATTTAGTGCGCTCAATTAAGTGTTTGCAATAAAAGCAGATATTCTAGCTGTTTGCTGGTATTGTGCACAATAATATTCATGACTTCATTTATGATTTTGGTGTCACAATTAACTATAATGCAGTTTAGGTGTAATATTCATGTGTACTGGGTGCAAAAAGAGGAGCATCATGTGACATTGTCCTGCACCCTTGTTCTTTCAGTCACTACCTGCAGGCCACGGCCGTGAGGCTATTACGGACTGGGACACAGTCTGCATTCAACACTTTACCGACCCGCCCACTGATCCCCATCTTACCCTTTTACAGATGACAACCATAACCCATAGAATTTGAAGCGGTAATTCTCATCTCCAGAGCTTCACACTCGGCTGTGGACCATTTCACTAAAATCGTCCCCAAAAAGCAGAGATGACATCCTGAGGTTACCTGGTCAAACTGGACCCAGTCTGCACCTTCACTGCACTGAGAAAGGCTGTTTATTAAAGGTACTAACAAAACCACTGCAGCCCTGCTGGAGTGCAACTCCCACCCAGAGTGGAAGTGGACCTTCTTCTGCTGACAGCGTGGACCAAACTCTTGCTCTGTTTATGCAGAGACGGACGGCCCATGGCCGTTCATGCCCCTTCCGGGATTTACAAAGAGTGAAGAGCTGCCCTAGTGATCCACGGCCAGGACGGAGCCTCGTTGCTCCTCTTGAATCACAGGTTGCACCACCAACTGGATTCTCTTCTCCAGCACCCCTGCATGGACCTTACTAGGGAGAAACCCCCCCATTAATGATTTAAATTTTGACCAAAGTAATTGTGATAATGATTTAGTTTTTCCACGACTGAGCAGCGCCTATATGATCTTTTCAGATTCAGATTCCAACACAGTTCAGTTTCCGCTGAAATTCCCCTTTCGGATAAGGAGCTGAAATGCCTCCTGGGGCTCCTCATCCGAAAGCCACCACTGCCAGAGGGGGTTCAAGATCTCTGACAGGTTATTCTGCGCGCGACCCACATGCCCCTCCTGCAAGTGCAAGCTCACAGCAGCATCTTATGTTTTCACTTGAATTTATTTTTAATTTTGCTATTTTCTGCATTTTGATCTACCTGTAGAGGAACAGATATCTCTCCTTATAGGTGTTTCGACCCAGGGGCTCGCTGATGATGTGGCTGAACTGAACAGAACCTCTGGGGAAAAACATGCAGATAAAGACAAACTTATCTGATCGTGTTTTATAAATGCTCTTTCGTTCTAGAAACCTTTAACTCTGCGACTTGTCTTTCCACCTGAGGCCACTGTTATTTGTGTGATTCATGTAACGTATCTAACTTGTTGACATGGTCCAGGAGTTTTTTGGTTGCTGACAGATCCTTGTCCCTGACTTCCTGGATCAGAATGATGTCATACCGGTGGACAATCTGCAAACACAACATACACAAAAACCAGTGTATTTATACAATATAAGCAATTAAATCAACACATACACATAAAATGCAGTGACTTTTGGAGCTTCTCTGGACTTGGAGGACATCACCTGTCCCCCTAATGCTTTTTGTTAGAGCAGCCAGATTTGTCTTCTATCTGCACTGCCGGGAGCTCAGATTAAAAAAAAGAAAAAGCAATGTTTTTAAAGGTATAAAACTTTGTCTTTCTTTTGTATACATGATCATTTTCACCCAGCCAAAACAGGAATAAAGTAAAGTATTCATGGTGATATCAAAGGCAGTTTGACTAATCTTAGTGAGAAAAGTCTGAGGTGTTTCTTGTTTTATCAAATGTGGAGCCATCCACTATGGATTCAGATCTCAAAGATCCACATCCTTGGCAGTCCTGGAATTAATAGAAGAAACCACCAGCTCCATTGCTCTTAAAAACCATTTGTACTGGACTCAAGTGGTTTTGGTGTCGGAGTGCAGCACAGATTGGATGATGGTCTGGGTGCTCCCGAAGTGCACTGTGTATGTTGGGGTGAATATGTATGTAGTCCGGATGTAGTCCATACGTAGTTATTTTCACATGTCTGGAATGAAGCAGTAAAACTGAGAAAATGAAAATTGAAAATGAGCCTTTGCAGAATTGTTAAGGACTAGAATCACGACGTGTAGAAAGCAGTGGAAGAGTGACGGTCCAGACCGTGCTGATGATGTCCATCAGAGTTGTGTTGGAAGCTTTATTATCCCCGAAAGATTTGATGTTGAAGGCTCCCAGCAGCAGACAGCTGGACAGATGCAACAAGCCCCCGAGGAGCCCCAGAGTGCACACCACTCGCATCCTGGCTCAAAGTAGACAAATCAAAACACAGCATCATATGGACATTTCCTACTGACTCACCGTCAGTTTCAATGAAACTATCAGACACTTACGTGGAGATTTAAAGGTTCATCTCTCAGGTATTTGTTATTTTGTGTCGTTACTGAACATGCACAAGTTCAAGATGTACTACATATCCAATATTGTATCAGTGGCCAATGGTTGAGTGAAGTGTTTCACAACATAAGAGCATCTGTTCAGGAACCCGCCAAACCTGTCCCCCTCTTGGTTCAGGACTAAGAGATGGACCCCTGCTCAAATGGGCACGTGACTGGAAGCATAATGCTGGCAGTTTTTATAAATATACGTCTGGAAAATTTCATTTAATGTGCTGACGTCGTGTTCTAGACATGACGTTCATGTTGCAGCAGCTGCGTAAATATTACTCCAGTAGGACCAGCCCATTTTCTTTGAAGTAAAGTCCACTTGTTATGTGAAGTTGTTTTATTTTAAACAGAAAAGTATGCAGATATCACTGTGTTTTCACTCGTTTTTTGTTGTAAAGTTATTTAGATTTTATTTTTACACATTATTTATTACTTTTTATTGCTCTTGTGGTTTGCACTCACATGTTGAGTTTAACTAACAATGACAAAAAAAGTGATTCTGATTTTTTTATACTATGGTACTTAAGTATTTATTTGCATTAAAGTAACCATGCATCCATCCATTTTCTACACCCGCTTTATCCTTTGCAGGGTCACGGGGGTCTGCCGGAGCCGATCCTGGCTCATTACAGGCGAGAGGCGGGGTCCACCTGGACAGGTCGCCAGTCTGTCACAGGGCCACATACAGGACAAACAACCACGCACACACTCGCACCTACAGTCAATTTAGAAGTATAAAGTTACCATAACAAGACACATTTTATAGCAAGGTCAAGTCCATGGTGCATACCTGCTTTGGTGAGGGCGAAGGTCGCGAACATGCAGCATTGCTTGCATCAGTCACTTTCATAAAACTCCTTCGCCACGTCACTGATAGCATATCTTAAAAGGTTTGTATTTGCCTGCTGTTGCATGTGACAGGCGCATGTTGGGGAGGAGCGAGAAGAAAAAGTAAGCCGCTGCTGTGGTCCAGGTGCCAAAGCACGGAAGATTGCTTGGACGAGTTAAGTTTTACAGAATAGATCTGTGCTAATTAACGGATCTGTGTCATTTTGTGGCGTCAAGCTGTCGTTGGACACAGCTTTCCAGATCTTACAGCAACATTTCCACATCAAACATCATTCCCATCAAACTTCCCTACAGCAAACAAGTAAAAAACACAGCTTCACTACAGAGCACTTATCTTTAAAACTACTTTTAAGAAGTAAATAAAATACTTTATTCAAGGAGGGATTGCATGTGCACCTACAGTCAGTGATATGACTCGAACCCTGCAGGTGGTCTTTTGCTCATGAGTCACCCAGGCTCAATTTATTATCATTTTTATTTATTTGCAAAACCTCTTACACCCTTTACTTTAAAAAAATTCTTTAAATTAATTTAGAACTTGGTTTTAGAAAGCTTATTTTTCATTGATACACTGATAATAAGCATGGGATATTTTAAGAGTTGAAAGAAGTAATGGGAAAGAAGCAGATGGCCTAAGTTTGCGATAACAGAAGGTCTTTTAGGGTCATATGATGAACGCCGCTGCTAATGTGAGCCACACGTTCATGTTTTTCAGGCCGAAAGCAACCATGTTCCCATTACATATAATATTCACAGATAATAGTAAAAATGAACATTTGTTTGATTTGATTAATGATAGAATAGAATAGAATAGAATCAGAAATTACATAAATACATAAAAGACATGAAATATATAAAAGCATCCAAAATAAAAAGTACAAAAAAAACAGGATGAATGAAAAATAGGTTTAAAATATGTCCAGATATTTATAGATAAGGGTATCAGTCTGTGCAAACTGAAGAAGGAATAACAATGTACAAAACAGTGCATGTGCAAAAACTGAATGAAATGAAAAACATCACATTCTTTAAGGTGGGTCCCTATCACACAGGTGAGTTATTGTACAGGGAAACGTGACAGCAGAGCTGAATGAGCCTTTGTGACACATCAGTAAGTCAGTGATGTTTATTTCTGTAACACTTTTCTCAGACATCAGTCATAAAACACTTCACAATAAAATAGGCAGAATAGCGGTGTGTCTCTGAAGGCTGTAGGCTGGGGGTGGATGAGCTCGTGGTTTATACACAGGGGCACCGAAACCAACAAATGCTGTTATTTTCCAGGAGAAAAGTGCTTGAATGTAGGGTTCAAAGGTAGGTGGGCACGTAAGACCACTTCATGCAAGAAACTATTGTTAAGTGGTTTTCTTTTTTTAAAGGGGCAATAAATAAAAAAAAAAACTTTGCTTGAAAGCTTTAATTTCATTGCTTAAACTGACTAACAGAAACTCAGACTATGTCTCAGTTTGATGCCACCAAAGTCCACAGCTCTTCATCTCTGCAGGTTACTGGGACATTGCAGACCAAGATCAGGGTTACATTGCTTGAATTGTCTGAATCCGCTCTCAAAAACCAACTGCTATTATTATTATTACCTTAGGAAGGGATTAGATGGTGTTGCGATGGCCTCCTGTACAACTGTGCGAAACCTTGGTGTTATTTTGATCAGGATTTGTCATTTAAACAGCATATTAATCAGGTTTGTAAAACTGCGTTTTTCCACCTCCGTAATATCACAAAGATCAGGTGCATCCTCTCCCAGAGTGATGCTGGAAAACTAATTCATGCGTTCGTATCTTCTAGACTAGATTACTGTAACGTGTTGTTGGCTGGATGTCCAAGTAATTCTCTGAATTACTTGGACATTGGGAGCTTCCCTCCATTGGCTCCCTGTAAAATTTAGAATCCAATTCAAAATTTTATTACTTGCATATAAAGTCCAAAATGGACTAGCGCCGCAATATTTACAAGACCTGATAGTACCATATGTTCCTAACAGAGTTCTCTGTTCTCAGAGTGCAGGTTTACTCGTAGTTCCTAGAGGATCCAAATGTAGATCTGGAGGACGGGTCTTCTGCTATCAGGAACCATCACTATGGAACCAACTTCCAGTTTGGGTGAAGGAGGCTGACACCACCTCCACCTTTAAAACCAAACTTAAAACATTTCTGTTTAATAAAATATATAGTTAGTACTTTAGTGTGTCAGGACCAGTAGTCACAGCTGCAGCTGCAGGACCAGACCAGAGCAGCTGGTCTTCAACACAGCTTCATCCAGATCTGCTGCTGTAGACCTGCTGCAGGGGGACCCCAACATGATCCACTGACTGGTGCCCCTCACCTCCTCTGTTTCTCTTTCCCTTCTTCATCTCAATCCTCAGTTATTATTTTGAAGTATCTCATAAGTATAATTGTGCTCCGTTGTTCTTGTAGTTTGTTGTGCTGGTCTGTCTCCTCTTTTTCTCTTCTCTGCATGTTTGCAGACCAGAACCTCAGGAGCTGCAAGCTGCCCTGCAGTCTCACCCTCTGACCATCCCAGTGTTCACCTCCACCTGTCTGTGTAGACGTCTCTGTTGGATACCTGCTGACATCCTGACCTGCATCCTCGTCTATGTGGATCATCAACTATCCATATATCAGCCATATATACATGGAAGTCTTAGTTCTGCTGCTGATGGATAATTATACTGTTGTATCCTGTCTTGTACATGTGACGGTGTGTCTTTGTCTCTTCTCTCTTTACTTCCTGTTCTACCTGGCTGTGCTTCAGCAGGAGGGTCCCCCCTCATGATCCAGGTCCTGACCCAGGTTTCTTCCCTCTTAAAGGGGAGTTTTTCTTGCCACTGTTTGTTTTAAGGTTTTTCTCCCACTAGGGGAGTTTTTACCTGCCGTTGTTTATGTAATAATTGCTGGGGGGTCATGTTCTGGGTCTCTGGAAAGATTCTAGAGACAATTTGTGTTGTAATAGACGAGATATAAATAAAATTGTATTGTGTTGAATTGCTATGAACAGAGATGTAAAGAAATGTTTGAAAATATAGGAGTTCTACTGTATCTCTGTGGTAATTTGACCAAAGGATGTGATGGAACATCCGAGAAGACCTCAGGTGACTCTGTCGACACATGAAAAAGTGCATCATGTTTCCTTCAAGGACAGAGGATGAGTGTGGGGAGTACTGATCCTGCTCTTGACCTTTTTGTCAGATGTACTCACACACAGCTGTTATGTGAGCTCCCATCCCCACCTATGAGAACCATCTATACATTAATTCGATTTAATCTTAATATAACTGTCTAAAAACCGCCACTCATTTATTATTCATTGTGTCATTGTGTTCAGTGCAGCTGAATTCAGTGTTTAGGTGAGTTATATGAGGTTTGTATTTGCATGCATGTGCAGTCGTGTATCAACTAAATTTATATCAAGCATTTTTATTATAACTTTTTGAAGTTATGAAATCTTATTTCTTTAATTCTTTAGATGGACTATCACTGCTGTAGCTTTTTTTTTGTAAAATAACAATAAAATATCTGTACTTTCTGCCTTTACTATTATTGGGCAGATGATTATTTTTATTTTGTCATTACTTCTACATTCTTACTGTTAGCAAATTATTTACCAAATGAATTGTTAAGTATTATTATTAAAACCCTTTATTAATCGTGTTTTTGCTATTTGTGATTTGATTGTGTTTATTACATGTAGTTAATTATCTATTGTTGTCTGATAACCACTTCTGACACGTCTGATCTCACAGCTTACAGCTGAACAAACAGAGACCTTTTTTCCTCAAGGTGTTTCAGTTCTTTGAAAGGACGTTTCATCGTAAGTCTTGGGTAGAAAAATAAAAGCTGCTCTTTTCGGTATTAGGTGAAGAATGACGCGCCAGTTAACACAGTAGACCAGTGTGAGGCAGTAAAGCAGCAAAACGTTTCTTGCAAAACGTCTAAAGTGTACGCGAAGAAGAGCTCTTCCAGGTGACGTCACTCATGTGGCAGCTCCAAACAGGAAGAAAACATCGGGCAGTTCTGCTGGCACGACCATGAAACGGTTCGGAGGCGAATCTACGCGGTGTCCGGAGTAGCGGCTTCACACCCAGGACTCCGGAGTAGCGGCAGCGTCGCTTCGCACCAGGGACGCACCTGCTTTCGACTTTCCTCCGGTCCGAGCACTGAAACAAGGCAAGTTCGTTTAGCAGCACGGCGTTAGCCTCGGCGAACTTGTGTGCTAACAACAAGCAGCCGCCGTGAGGCAGAACCGAGCAGAACCCGGGTAGAGCCGAACAGAACCCGAGTAGAACCAAGCAGAACACAACAGAATCTAGCAGAACCGAGCAGAAAAAGAGTAGAACCGAACTGAGCAGGAGCAGAACACGAGCAGAACCAAAGTAAAACAAAGCAGAACCGAGCATATATCGAGTAGAACCAAGCAGAATCCACATAAAACCGAGCAGAATCCAGTAGAACCGAGCAGAACCCGAGTATAACCAAGAAGAAGCGGGCATAAAAAGAGTAGAACCAAGCAGAACCCAATTAGAACCGAGCAGAATCCAGTAGAACCGAGCAGAACCCGAGTAGAACCAAGAAGAACCGAGCATAAAACGAGTAGAACCAAGCAGAACCCAAATAGAACCGAGCAGAGTAGAACCTAGCAGAACCGAGAAGAACAAGAGTAGAACCGAGCAGAGCAAGAGCAGAACCCAAGTAGAACCAAGCAGAACCCAAATAGAACCAAGCAGAATCCAGTATAACCGAGCATAACCTGAGTAGAACTGAGCAGAACACGAGTTAAACTGAGCAGAATCAAACAGAATTGCGCAGAACACGAGTAGAAACGAGAAAAAACATGCAAAACTAAATTAGAACAGAGGAGAACAAGAGTAGAACCGAGCTAAACAGGAACACAACCGAGCAAAACACAAGTAAAACGGAGCAGAACTGAAGAGAATTGTGCAGAACACAAGTAGAACTGACCAGAACCACGCAGAACATGAGTAAAATCAAGCAGAACTGAGAAGAACCGTTTAGAACAAGAACAGAACCAAGAAGACTTGTTTAGAACAAGAGCAGAACTGAGAAGAACCAAGAACTGCGCAGAACATGAGTAAATTGAGCAGAACCAAAAAGAACAAAAGCAGAACCACTCAGAACATGAGCAGATCCAAGCAGAACTGAGTAGAACACATGCAGAACCGAGCAGAAGAACCGCATTGAACACAAGCAGAATATGAGCAGAACCAAGAAGAACTGCACAGAACACGAGCAGAACCGAGACGAACCTCTCAGGATCGAGAAGAACTGCGCACAACACGAGTAAACCAAGTGGAACACAAGCAGAACCACTTAGAACAATAGCATAACCGAGAAGAACTGCACAAAATAAGGTAAAACCGAGCAGAGCCGAGCAAAACCACGCTGAACACAAGCAGAACATGATCAGAACCAAGAAAAATCACAAAAAACCTCTTATGTTCCAGTACGGTTATTTTGCTGTCACTGTTCCTCGATGAACTCACCTGCAGGTACGCAGCCTGATGAAACGGAGTTGTTGTTACCGTTGGTAGAAGAGGTGTGAGATGGCATGTCTGTCAACGTGTGGACATGTTTTAAGTTGGGAGTGTGACGGGCCGGTCCAGCACAGGTATCCGTGTGAGTCGTCCGGCTCCTCTTCATCAGTAGTGCTGCAGGCTCTTCCACCTCTTTGGCAGAGATGTTGCTCCAAAACTTCACGGCCGCTGCTTTGTGCACCTTTTTCTGATAAAGACGAGTGTCGTCTTCTTCATCTTTAGCTTTTAGAATCTAACTTTAATTACCCCCCCCCCCCAACACAAAACGAAACTGAACTAATCTAAACACGTTCCACCTGTTCTGTATTTCCTGTCCATCTGAACTGAGAGGGTGCTGACTGAACGGCTTTCCGGGATACTCACTGAAAGATGCACCTGCAGCAGATGTTTTCCCAAACTCCCTCATGTATTACAGATGTTTACCAGCCTTACAAGGAAAAAAGAAGATCTGGCCACAGCTTTCTGACTGGTGCCCTCATTAAAATTGAAGACACTGATAATCAGCCATTTTACAGTTATGTTTTTAAATGAATGTACAGACAAATAAAAGAATTTATACAATTAAATTGTTACATTATAGGAAAATGTTGGATATTCGTTCAGGAAACTGGGCATGATTTCCTGATTCAAAATTCAATTCAATGGTACTTTTTATTCCTGAAGGGATGTTGATTGTTGTAGTCGTCATTCAAGTCTCTTCAAAGAGTCAGTCAGTTGGTTGGTTGTAGTATTTTATCAATTTATGGTTTTCAATTCAAGTCAATTTCATTTATATAGCTTCTATTATAACACAGGTTGTCTCTAGGGTCTTTCCAGAGATCCAGAACATGACCCCCGAGCAATTATTACATAAACAACAGCAGGTAAAAACTTCCCTTTAAGAGGGAAGAAACCTGGACCAGGACCTGGATCATAAGGGGGGACCCTCCTGCCGAAGACCAGCCGGGTAGAGCAGGAAGTAAAGAGACAAGAGACAAAGACACACCGTCACATGTACAAGACAGGATACAATAGTATAATTATCCATCAGCAGCAGAACTCAGACTTCCATGTATATATGGGTGATATATGGATAGTTGATGATCCACATAGACAAGGATGCAGGTCAGGATGTCAGCAAATATCCAAAAGACATCCATACAGACAGGTGGAGGTGAACACTGGGATGGTCAGAGGTGGGACTGTTTTCCTGATATCCCCCAACCCTGGGAAAAGGAAGTTGTCTCCCAGCATTTGTGCAGCTTTCTGTTGCCCGTGTGATGGCAAACTGAACCAGAAACTCAATTTTAAGTGTTTGGGACCAGTTGAAAAACTATTTAAGCATACAAGACACAGTACCTACTGATGGACCCTCGGAACCGTTCCAGGACCCAAGGAGACTGCTTTTTCCAGGCTGCACCGAGGCCCTGGAGTGCGCTTCCCCTCTCCTCGTATTCCCTGGACTGCTATTAAGACTAATCCCAAAACCCACTTGTTCCTCCAAGCATTTTAACCACGGCACACTGGGGGTTGATTTATGACCATCATGTTATATTTTCATTTTTATTCTTTTTCCTTCTAAGAGTCACTTTGTGACGTATGTCTGTGCTATATAAATAAACGTGCGGTACTTATATTCACCTATGCTTTTTTTTTTTATGACACACATTCCTGAGATCTTCAAAATGATATCTACAAAATCTGAACTGATAGTTGAATAATATGCTTCGAGACCAAACCACGCGTGTTATAATGTTGGATTTGAATTCAAACACAGATATTTGTCGGTGGCAGTGCTGAGCGTTTGGTGTCTGCTCTCTGACTGGATCCCTGTGTGCTCTGTGTTGGCTGCAGTTGTGAATGAGTGACGTGGTGCCCACAGCTCTCACCGAAGTCCAGCTCCGTTTTCTTTGCCACGATGACATAGAGAGTGTCAAGCAGCTCTGCAGTGATTGGTTCCCAATTGAGTAAGATATTATACACTCCTTTTTCTTTTTCTTGGTAAGAATTAATGTGGGTAAGTGACTTCTGTCCCCACACTTGACCAGGAGTTTAAATACAGAATTAGTATATTATCTGTTAGTGAGGAAGTGTTTAACCTGTCATTTTTGTGTCTGAATAACTTCGTTGGACCTTGTGGGTACGATCCTTTCTAACCTTTGACTGCAGGTACCCAGACTCATGGTATCAAGATATCACCTCCAACAAAAAGTTCTTCTCCCTCGCTGCCACCTTCAGAGGAGGCATCGTGGGAATGATTGTGGCTGAGATCAAAAGCCGTACCAAAGTACATAAAGAGGTACGTGGTTCAGTTCTGCTGCACTTTGACCTCGTTCTCTCTGCAGTGGCAGCACTGGACTCTTCTCCTGGCTCAGGCTGAGCTTCAGGAGATGCTGCAGATTTCCACATAGTTCATCCACAGAGGTTTTCAGGACTTTTGTGTTGACACCATCAGGACCTGCAGCCTACTGCAGCTTCGTCTGATGTGGTTGGATGCAAATTGAAAATTGGATGAAGGAAAACTGATTGAAGAAGATCTGCAAAGAAAGCAGGGTAGAAAAAAAATTGTAGAGATGTTTACTTAGTGAAATGGTTTTTTAATGTAGCAGTCCACAATTTATGTCTGGCAGCTTCTAAAATCAAAACAGTCAGCTGTCTTTCCATATATAATACATATATATATAAAACATATATAATTGTAGGTTAGGACGGATAATGTTTATTTTCAGGTCTCCATTGATGGGAAAACTTGGAATACATTTGTTTTTAGTTCACTGAAATCTGCTGCCCTCACTCTGGTTTGTTTGTAAAATGTAAAGGAGAAGGTCCAGAGAGAAATCACACATCTTGAGACTGACTCTGAATTATAAAGCGAAGATAGTCTAGAAACATCAGAATTATCAAATGTGTGCTCACTGAATTAATGATGTTAATTTAATGTTTGTTAGGATGGAGACATCTTGGCCTCCAGTTTTCCTGTGGACACACAGGTAGCCTACATCCTAAGCCTCGGAGTGGTCAAAGAATTCAGGAAACATGGCATTGGTACTACACACACACACACACACACACACACACACACACGCGCGCGCGCCAGGACTCGTTGCAGCACAGCAAGGTCGTTGGGAAAAGAAAGCCGTCTATGTACGTTACTAATACGTTGTGTACCGGTTACGTTTACGTCCAGCTCATTATGACCCGGCTACGGATGCGGCCAAAATGAAAAAGAACCCATAAACAGAAACATCAGCGTTTTTAGAGACACTGATACATCAGCATACACTGGCTCAGTCGCCAGCTGTGACAGGACCCTAATATTTACACGATCTCCATGAGGATTATTGATTCCTTTAGTATTAACCAACAGGTTCCGTCTGTTGGACACGTCAGGGACGTCTATCCAGAGGAAGTGCAGTGAAATCCTTACTGGGAGAGTTGGCCGTCATAGATGTGTGGCCGGAGCTGCATCCCACCAGCAGAGACTACACACACTTCTTTTTCCCACTCAGTTTGTTCAAGGACGATCGTCCTGTCGGACCGTTGTCCTATTACTATGTCTTTATCACTAGAGGAAAGTAAGAAAGACCCTGTCGAAACTAAATTCAAATATACTCAACGATCCAGAAATAGTGGAGAGACTGAAGGAAGATATCTTGGATTGTATAAACTTTAATGATTCGGAAGTTTCACTAGTCATTCTGTGGGACACATTGGAAGCCGTGATGAGAGGGAAATTGATCTCATTCACAATTCATCAAAGCACAAAAATTACCGGATTTACAGGGAAAATGAAAACTGCTGTAACAAGCGGACAGGGAAAGTCCTTGAGTCCTGAGTCCTTTAAAACTACGTACACTCACAAGTGTACAGAATGACAATGTGATAGTTCCTGTTTTTTATTTTAAAATAACTGAACTTGGCCAGCTTGAAATTAAAGGTTGGTAAATCCCGGGATCAGACGGCTTCACCGCAGTGGTACAAGTCTTTAAAGCCACAACAGCCTCCAGTACTAGTTAACACATTTAACTGGGTCTTACAGAAAGGAGAAGCTCCACCTTCTTGGTGGGAGCCAATCATCTCTGTTATCCCCAAGGAGCATACAGACAGAGACAAATGTGGCCGCCATCGACCGGTCAGTGTTCTGAACTTGGTCCATAAACTATTTACATCAATTTTAGCTTGCAGACTTAAAAGGCTCTTGCCGGACCTCACTCACTTAGATCAGACCGGATTTATCCAACAAAGAAATGTTAGATAACATAAGGTGAACTTTGCATCTACTGAATCAGGTAGCAAGGAATAAAACAAATTCATCAAAAGCTTTCGGTTAGATGGTTATTTTTATTTAAGGTGTTGGGTAAATTTGAATTCCATGCTAAATTTATCAGAACAATTCAGACATTACATAATAAGCCTATAGCTTGAATAAGAATTAAGACCGACCTTTCAGGTGCCTTTATTCTTGTGCGAGGAGCCAGACAGCGCTGCCCAATTTCCTTCCTAATACGCCTCTACAGGCGCCAACGGCAGATGGTGGACGGGTAACACGAGTGGAAGAGATAATAAATCCACAGATGGATTGCACATTTAAAATATGGTATACGGTGGTTGAGTTATGTGGACTTCATAATATAATAATGATATACACTAAAAGGGAAAACACCCTGTATGTTAAAGAAAATTGGAAAAAATAAGCAGGAATGGGGATCTCAGAGGAGGTTTGGCAGGAAATATGCAGCTTTCAGTGGTCGTCGAGTAACTCCGTCGTGGAGAGAAGATTGTTGGAAGGACATAAGGTTTTTTAAAACGCCACATCTGGAGAAGTATAAGCATATGGTGTTGGAGACGATGCGGTTCAACCGCCGCAAATAATTGGTGCATGCTCTTTTGAATACATATAGAGTGGTAACTGTTCGTTTTTTTTAAAAACAAACAAACAAGTGAAGCTGCATGTTTGTAAACTGATCTTTCCTGAATAAAAATAATCAAAAAACAAAAGAAAATTGTTAGATATGTGGTGTCAATTATTTTACTGATCCCAATCAATTCGCAGCCTCCCTGAGCCGGAATCTGAAACGCCAAACTGTTTGTTAGTCTCCTGACTGACTGAATGGCGCAATGGGAGGCGTCTAAAGAGAGCGAGTTGACCGGGCAGCGTCACCGGATGCTGTGTACTTCTGAAACGCAACGCGCCGTCACGCCGACCAGCTGAGCATAGATAAAGACGAGCAGCCTCAACCACAGCGGGGCCATGTTTGCTTTTGGTCACACGTGTTTCTGGGAGCTCTCGTGTCGTTGGAATCACCACTGCATGTTTTTACAAAGGTTTCATAGACTAGTGAGTATTGTGAATATTATACCGTACAAAGTTTAGCCTTTTCCTGTTGAACTGCACTGAACACACACACACACACACACACACACACAGTTTGTAGCACTCTGTGTCTACTCGCTGTCACTACGTTGGACATAACGGGCGGTGAGGGGTTCTGCTGATCTGCCCATTGCGGAACGGCCGTCCCATCAACTATGTGTCTACTGTTATCGCTTCTCCTCACTGTGCTTTCCATAGATGCTGAGAAAGTAGGAAATGTTTCTTTAATCTAGCACACCGTGTGTCCCCGATTTCTTTCTTCGCCTCTTTATTTGTCTTCTCCTTTCAACCATTCAGGCTCCCTACTGCTGGACAGTCTGAAGGAGCACATCTCAACCACAGCCCAGGACCATTGTAAGGCCATCTACCTGCATGTCCTTACCACCAACAGCACTGCCATCCACTTCTACGAGAACAGGGACTTCAGGCAGCACCACTATCTGCCCTACTACTACTCCATACGTGGCGTCCTCAAAGATGGATTCACCTATGTGCTCTACATTAATGGGGGTCATCCACCGTGGACAATATTATATCCTTTCATGTGAGGAGAAAACGTTTCCAGTTATTCTAGTGGCTTTTACTTGCCTCAGTGAATGCAGTCTGTGTTGTTATGACTTGAAGAAAAGTGGTCGTCTCCTCCCCAGTCAGGCACACACCCATGTCAGATATATGAATCAAATGTCGGTGTGGTATTTTCATTTTTTTCTTAACCTCCTGCTCCACTGACTATATCCAGCATATTGGTTCAACTCTCGCCAGCCTGAGTCCCTGCTCCATCCCTCAGAGGCTGTACCGCCAGGCCCAGTCTCTGCTGCGATCGTTCCTCCCCTGGTCCAACATCGCCTCCAAGACGGGCATACAGTACAGCAGAACCATGTGATACGGCTTACAGAAGTGAGTGACATCTATATCAGCAGCTATGAATTCATCTGTCCTGGTCTTCAGGATGCACGGCTCAAGTTTTCTAACTCGCCTTTTGTTTTTTAGGAGCCTCAGTTTTATGACCCTTGCCAGTCTTCCCCTGTACAAACCAAGATGTACACGTGCACTCACAACGTTCTGAATCTCGTGTGGCTCCCCTCGTCCTGTGTGCAGCAAAGGATCCAGGTTCACCCTGCGTGTCACTGTTCATATACCAGAATCTTACTTCATACAATACGCATTGGGCACTATCAGCACAGACTTTGGGTTTGCAGCTAGAGATCTGTACACATTGATATACAGGGTTGTTGCACTGCAGCGCAAGCAAAACTGCAATGTAGTATTTATATTTATAGACAGTGTGATTTAAGAAAACCACCCGATTTTTCTAGTTATTCATTCCCTGTACTTGCCCACATTTGTATAAAACACTATCTCGTGTGTACGCTACCTGTAGGCTGTTACCCAGTGCTTCCACAGTCGAGTCTAGTCAGACGGGTTTCAAAGACAGACAGACCTGCTTCAGACATGTTGACCCACAGACACAAAGGCAAGCACAGATTGCAGTTTCAGTGTGAAAGTAAACGCACACATCAGCAACAGTGTGAAGACTAAACGTTCAGTCCAACTGAATTTGTTTCCCTTCCTTTCGACTGCTGTCAGACTATGTATTCTATTTGTATGTTATATATTCTAAGCTAATATATACATTTATTTCGATATGTATGTGCTGTTGGTAGTCCTAGTGGAGGATAATCCATACTTGTCCCGTTTTTAGTATAGATAAGTCGATCACACGTTGTAGGATGCTCACTCCAGAGCAAATGCAACTGAACCGTCCTGTGACATGTTTATTTATTAGAAGACTCCAGTAAATCGCATGATCCATAAGAAACTGAGATACGATGCACATGGATCGTTTATTTGGTAGTAACTGGAATTTTCCAACTTAACATTTATCATTACTCGCAGCGCGTGCAATAATTTTATGAGTTACTTTGATAGTTAGTTAACTTATAACCTTATACCGTACTCGGATCGGTGAATTCAAATGGAATAATACTTTATTCGGGGCTAAAGGGGAAACGACCACAGTGCTGTCTGAACACCAAACAGAAGGAACCTGTCCACTTTGGTTTTAAAAGTTCCCCCACATCAATCCATGCATGATTAAGGGAGTGTCTTTATTTTAGAGGTTTTAAAAAGAAGTGACTGCTGTTCTGGTTTTTATTTCCTTTTCCCCATCAAGTTGACGCTAGAGGGATTTGTCCAGACCCTTACACGGGTCCCTGATTAGATTTTTATGCCTGCCCACAGAAGAGAAGAGCAGAAATGTTCCCCAACACGAACGTCATCTACCTTGCGTGCCTGCATGCATGTGTATGAGTGTGTCCATATATACACACGGGATCTAAATTTAGCACCTTTTAAGTGCCAAATGTTGGGCAAAAGACGCTGAGAGGAACATTGTTAGGCATAAACATTGTAGTTTCTCACTTTTATTGTATTTTGTTGGAGTTCAGCAAAATCTTACACACCGAATCTAATGCATCAGTCAGGGAGCAATTCATAGATTTTATACACGACACCGAACTGGGGAGAGCTGTGGGGGGGCGTGTGAAAATGGAGCATTAATTGTAGGAGGTGAACATTTATTACTTGACCTGCCCAGTGAAGGTGACGTAGAAGTGCTTTTCTGACATTGTATATGCAATGAATTTAATTTAACTGGTTACCAAGACTGACTGTCTGACTGCCCCTGCTTTTGAACTATTTTAGATTGTTCTGATATTTTCATTGTAATTGTTTTGTTAACTTGTACCTTCTCTTGTTTTTCATTCCCATGATGCCATGGTTTGTACTGTTTGTGGCTGTGTTGCATTCATGTAAATTTGTTAGGACTTGAGAGAAACTGATTAAAACAGTGCTTAAAACAAAGCCTGGATTTCAATTGCATGGATGGATGGATGGATGGATGGATGGATGGATGGATGGATGGATGGATGGATGGATGGATGGATGAATGAATTACCTGATTTGTGAAACGCTATGAAATGCCATGTCAGAAACAAAAAGCAGACCCCAGTAGCGGCCGCAGCCCTGGGGTCCTGCCATGTCCGTAAGTTACAACTGAAATGCTTGTAGATGCTAAATAAGAAAAATAAAATGAGTGACTTTAATTAATTTTGCACTGCCTCACTGTAACCCAGCAGTGTGATCTTCTGGGATGTCGTGATGCTGGGTATTTAGGATATTCTGCATTTCACGGTTTCAGCTGTGAGCTTTTTCAGTTTTTGCATTTTTATTCCTCTTTTCACTCCATTTTCGTTCAGCACTGCAGGTATTTTTGCTTAAATTCAGATCATGCTTGTTGTCCAGCTGATGCTCCGCAGGCAGGATGA
This sequence comes from Xenentodon cancila, assembly GCA_014839995.1. NCBI lineage: Eukaryota > Metazoa > Chordata > Actinopteri > Beloniformes > Belonidae > Xenentodon > Xenentodon cancila. The sequence continues at coordinate 24,119,962 of CM026214.1, forward strand.
GTAATGTGCATGCAGCTGAAGGACGCGTGGACGCCTGACCTTGATGAAATAGGGATGTCCCTCAAAAACTGCACAACAGTGGCCAATTTGGTATTTGTCTTCCTTTAACAAAGATAAAATCACAACATTTAAACATAATGTTAATATTTTTTAAATGATATATATGAATGATTATATCTAAGTGATTTCATGTAAAAAAAAAAAAAAAAGTATAGCTCAAACAGCAAAATTAATTGAAATATTTAAACAAATCATGTTAAAATGTATCTCATGGTCAAAATATGACCATGAGCTCACAACAGTTGAATGACATAAAATTAATTTGATAAAATATTGTAAAGTTGAAAGTTGTTTCTTCTTTGAGGAATTTTTTTGTTATTTGGGGAAGAATAATCCTATAAGATTTGCATGTTTCTTCTTCTACTGTTCATATTACAATTAAACCATTAAAGAATCTAAAGAAATGTTGGTACGTAAAGGACAAGGACTTGATCTGGACACCCGTCATCCCTGATCCGTCAAACTGGACAGCGTCAAGACTCATCGTTTTGCTTTAGCTAGTTTAACCACATGGGCAAAGAATGACACTGAGAAACCTTTGTCAGCACTAAAAAAACACATTCAGAAATACAATTTTATTGTGCAGAAAAGAAGCCTTATGTTAACCTTGTCCAGAGCTGTGTCGGCGTCTTTGGGCTCATACTGTAGGTATGCGGGACGGATCATCACGCACCACAGTGGGAATGTGTATGGATGAAAAGGATGGATGAAAAGATGAGGTGGACAATCCGGATTCATTTCAGCAACAAGTACGAAGGCCAAGAACCGTGACAGTAGGAGGTTCTATCAAGGCCCCTATCAAGTCATTCACACTTTTATGGTGGCAGCACTGAAAATGACTGAAGTTATGAGCAACATTATTTTTATAGTTCCACAACAGAAGTCATCTCAGGGCACAGAGCTCTACTCCTGTACAGTCCAGTCCACGACAGTCCAGTTCAATCCAGTTATATTCCAACAGAGCCCAGACTTGAACAGGTTTGTGTAACGTCAATTAATAAAAGCAGCCTTGCTAAGGAAGCCAGCAGATTGTTTGTTTTTTCACGTTTGTTGGGGGTCTTAAATGAGAGGAGAGGGAGACCAACAAAGCAGGATCTTCCTGGGGATATCTGCCATAAGTCACAAAAGCAAACACTGTTCATTGTAATAATATGAAAATAAAAATACAAGACGAGCAAATATAAGAGTTAATAAACAATAGGTTTCTGAGCAGCGTAGGCCCACAGAACCATAACTAACAGACATTACATAGGCATGACTGAGGAAGAGAGGACACCAGTCCTGAAGGTGGTCTGAGGTCCCCACAGGGCCCCACGAGGAGAACATGTGGAACAAAGTGAAAACAACCCTGTTCTATTGGATACTGTAAGATGCGTTTGGGAGGTAGAATGAGAAAAAATAATAATGCTTTTTTGTTTGTCTTTTACTGCTTTTAAGTACAAATAGGTCATTTTTAAAAAGTAACGTACCTTTTTGGGCCATTAGTTATGTATGGTTTATAGGTATATTTTGTTTTTGAGGTCTCACTGTGGCCTTCGTTACGGTATCAGATTACATCACCGCGGCCTGGCCACGCCCATTCCCGAGAAAGGGAGGGAGCGAGTGAAAGAGTATTTACTACTTGGCTCCTCGTCAATGGCCCCGGCCCCTGTCACGTTGTAGCAGGAGAACACACTTCAGCCAGTCAAACTGCACTGGCTTTGGTTGTTTGTTTCGAGTTGGAGCCGGGTTTCGTGTTTTTAAGAACAACTGCCTGACCCAAAGTTGTGGGAAGCGAGGTAAGTGATGCGCTCGAGCGCTCGGGGCCGCGGGGTCTCCACGAGCCTCGCGCGGCTCGTCTGCGCCGCGGCCGCGAGCAGTCTGCCGTGTAAGCTCTGCTTTTGTTCTCTAGAATAAATGTTTGGGCTCTGTGGCCTTAAACTGTATGTTGTGTGATCAAAGTGTGCAATTGACAGCTTTTGAAGTTGTCTTTTTTCCGTTTCAAAGTTAAGTTTACAGATTTATGTACTCTGTACCATTACGATGGCCTTTTCCCTGCGCCTGCTGACGGTCGTTTTCTTTTAGGGTGGAGGTGGGGGTGGAGTTGGGGTGGGGGTAGAGATGGGGGTGGGGGTGCTAGAAGCACTAAACAAGGGGGCACCAGTCTGAGCGACTGTGAATGAGTGAGTGAGATGGAGAGGAAGAGATGCTCTCCACGCCCCTCCCCCGTTTTGAAATAATAAACTTCTGCAGGAGTCCCTTTAAAAAAGCTGCGAGCTGTTTTTACTTTTACTTTTAACGTTTAGCTCATGCGAGGAAGAGCCAATATGTGCGTTAACCTCGGGAAAGCAAAGGTGCAGTGGAGGCCATGCCCCTGAGCTCAGGCCGTGGCTGCTTAAGGTTCAAATAGGAAACACATCTGTTGATCCAGTGTGGACGCATGCCACACCAAACTACCACATTCCCAGTGCGGCCTAGTGCCGGGCTGTCAGTTGGGATGTGGCTGGTTCTAAGCAGCTGAAATAACTCTTCCTTACTAGATTACTCACAGATAAACTAGGTAAACATCTGGAGGATTGCGTTGCAGACACTTGTATAGGCTGAGATGATCTCTGAACATCTGCATCCTAACAGCTGCATGTTTCTGCTCACTCAGGATTTCACATGTATATTGCTTATATTCCTTGGATGGATTTTCACCGCCCTTGCCAGCATTCACTTGAATAGCTTTTCGAATTATGTGATTCCTCAGTTAAAAGTCCTCTATTCTACACAAACACAGAATACATGTTTAGTAATTATCAATATAAAAAGGTTAGATCAACAGATTACTAGCTGAGGAATTGCAATTTTCTTGGGATTTTTTTTATGGTCATCAAATCGCAGTGGATCAATCCTGTTTTGTAGCCGGGTTCATAAATGTCAGTCGGCCTTTGGAAACGATGGTTGTTATTAGTGAACGTTAACTTCATTATTAAACAACACAATTCAACATCAAAGTCCTCTACAGAGACATTAAAACATTACATAAATAAAAAAGCAGGTTTAAAATGTAAATGAAAGAAAAAGAACAATAGATAAAATCAGCGATTAAAATGTAATCAAGTTTTGAAACTTAAGCTTAAAATTAAAACACAGAAGTTTTATGTCTTTTATTTAAATGCAGCTAAGAACAGGTGAGTCTTCAACCTGGATTTACATAAACTGAGTGTTTCAGCTGATCTGAGGCTTTCTGGGAGTTTGTTCCAGACATGTGGCGCAGAGAAGCTGAAGGAAGCTTCTCCATGTCTGGTTCTGACTCTGAGAACTGATAAAAAACTGGATCCAGATAACCTGAGGGGTCTGGAAGGTCAAACATTGTTCATTTGGGGCAAGCAGGTTTGGTGCTTGGAGATGTTAAACGTTTCCTCCACTGGCCCAATGGACAAGTCTCTGGAAAAGTCTTAACAAGTCCTGGATTTCCTAGGGTCACTTTCCAGGGCTCACTGAATGCAGGAATTTACAAGGGGAAAAAACCTGTGGCAAGATGCCGAGTCCTTAATTGGGAAGGAAAATAAACATGTTTAAAATATTGAATTACTAATGATCTTTTGTATTTAAGTGTTTATCTTCATGGGACACAGCAGCGAGAGATCACATACGTTTTCTTCAAGATAAAATATCAAAACTATTTCCAAAAGGCAAATGTAACACAGCTTTGTTGCATTGCCCACAAAGCTTTTCCTTGAAATAATTTCACAAGATGAATCGTGCAGCTTCCTTTTTCCTGTTATGTCGAGGAAGTGCTGGTCATCAACAGTGGTGATGCCCCAGAGGGCGACCGGTATGGTCTAAATTTGGAAAGGAAAGCAGATGTCAGGTAAAAATGAAAGACGCATGTATTAGACAGTTCCTTTAAAAAAAAAAACAAAAAAAACCCACAAACTCACCATAAATTCTTCTTCTTCCAGAGAAGCATAGAAAGACACGATGGAGAAGTTCCTCATCATGTCTTTGATCTCTCGAAATTCCGTTTTCCTTATTTTGCCGTGTTTTGTACACAACAAACCCACTGGTCAGACGGTTGAAAGGCTCCATCCATTAGTCACTACTTCCCGTCATTAAGTGTGAGCCTGGCATATTTGGGCTGAGCCAGGAAAGTTACGTTCCTGTTCACTTCCAGTGCTTTACAGACCCTGGCTCCGGATTTCTGGTGTTAGACCTCTGCAGGGCTGATGGAGCTGGAAGCAGTGTCGAGGTAGAAGGATGGTTCTACATTTCAGCATCTCTCCATTTTATTTTGTTCAGTGGCTCTTGTTGGCTTATAAACACACCTGACTCACTAAACTGAATCATGCCTGACTGGTTTGTGTTTAAGGTTGTGATTCCCAGCAGCCACCAGTGATGATGCTGTGACAAACCCACCAGGATGTTCTTGACATAATAATATACGATTCCTGTATATTGACTGAATACTGTCATAACTGCACTTTTGTAATTTACCACGTTTACTCTGGCTTCACTGTTTTCGTTCGTTGTCTCCTTGGATTAAAGCGTCTGCTGAATGTGATGTAAATGAAGTTGAGGCAGCGTGTGTGACATTATGCCAGTCAGGTCGATAATGGCTCATCCATGTGTGGAATATGCAACCCAGTGCATTTTACTGAAGTAAAAGCTTGAACGTTACACTATCTTTCCGTGTGTTGTGTAATCTGCTGTTTTATCTCGGTTTCTTTTTGAACGGTGAGGGTTTGACTGGTGCTGTGCCAGGGTAGTTATCTCTGACATAAGTTATATCCGCAGCGTCAGCATGCACTGATTCAGAAAGGATAAATTCACATTATAACGCATCAATTCCAGGCAAGTAAATCATAGTGAACACAGTGGTGTTACTGCATGCACTTTAAACGACAGTCTGCAGCTGGAGCCACTGCATTTCCTTCAAAACTGCAGGTGTGAATGCTGAATGCTTTAAATAAACTGCTGAAATACGTTGGGGGTATTAACACGTAAACAAGTATAGACCAAGGACATCTTACCATGGACATGTCTTTATCATACATGCAGGGTCCCTCGGAATGACTGAGCTTTTTCTACTGATAAGTATGGGCTGAAGAAGAACCGTCCCTGAAGATCATATCTCAGAGAGCCTTTGGAGGACATACTGTGGTGTACTGCTGTGTAGGTGTGACCCAGACGGCGTAGCCTGGTGTGCACCTCTCTTCAGTTGTAACATGCGTTGCATTGATGCAGACTGCGAGAAACCTGATCAGTAGTTTTTGAATTTACTATTTACTATATATCATCGTTTTAAAGTCGTGTGGACCGATAGTTTGTTGCAGTGCCTGTAAGAACGACTGCACAACATTTATCTGCTGCAACTCTCATAAAACATGCTTTGTTTGCTCGTTGCTGTGTCTGAGCGACATGAAATGGGTTTCCATTAGCTGGGATTCAGGTTAAACTTGCCAGACGGGAACCTTTAACGGCGCCAACCGTCTTCTCAGCGCCTTCTGCCGGCGTGTCTCTATGGCAGTGTAGCGCCACACAAGAACCATGGACTGAAACGACAATAACACAGCTGACCACTAGGTGGCAGTAATTTATATTTTTTTGTAGTGATTTGAGATTTAAAGAAAAAACCCTGCTGGACCGCTTAATAATATACCAACAAGAACTGAACCGACTCGCTGGTCCGTCTGTCGTTTTTGTTTTTTACTTGTAATCCCCAACTTCATCAAATGAAGCAAAACATCTGGTCTAAGTGGTTCAAATGAGTTGTGGTCACATGATGTATGTTCACGTGAGAGTGCTGAGCATAATTTAGAAACCCTGATAAGGCTCATCGATTATTGAAACGATTAGTCGACTAATCGGATGTGGGACGCCTCACTCTGTTGATATTATTTGCCCATAGTCAACAATTTAAATTTGTTGCCAACTATTTTTATTATCCATTTGGTCGACTAATCGTAGCACTCTAAAATCCCAGATAGCAGGGACATCCCGCCAGGATGCTCCTCTTGGCCAACCTGACTACCTCTCCTACTACAGGGATGTTTTTCGCCTCGTAAAGGTTCCTGAAAGCCACTTTTGCAGGGTTATTCCTGGTTATAGAGACACGCGCCAACAATCCGCCTGCGAAATATCTACCTGGAACCTGTGCTAGTGGAAAGGTGCCTCGTGTCTTGACGTCTGCTCCTTCTTCTTCTTCGGTCTTGCCTGTGTGAATTCATGTCTTGACCATGCCCACATGCCAAAGACCACGTATGTCTGTCTGCCTCAGGTAGAGAAGCAGCATCGTGCTGCTGCTGTTGCAGCTTTCCAGGACAGCGATGACACTGAAACCTTTTGCACCTACCCACAAAGTCGTGTTGAAAGATGCCTTTAGGAGCCACCTGGAGCCCAAATTCCACGCCAGTCATCCCCAGACCCAAAGTTCCTGTGTTTCTCCTTCAGAGAGGTTCATTATCAATACAGCTGTTTGGCCGTAGGTTATTTTCTGGACCCTTTACACTCATCTGCTTTTTCTTTGTCTCTATTGTTTCATAATAATCCTATGGCGCAATTTAGCCCAGCAATGACCCATCAAGGCTATGGGGATGTGTAGTCATATCTTGACAACTTAAAGTGTTACCCTCCTTCCAGAGCAGCTTTTGGTGATAAAATATCTCACTGAAATGTTTGTCATGGCTGTGTTTTCCATGACGATCTTGTATAAGGCAGGTAACATAGCCTTCAAACACACAAACCCAGTTGATACACTCACCCACCCACACTCACTTCCTAGCAAACAGAAGGTATAATAAAACAGACGGACCATGTTTGATCTTAATGCGTTCTGCCTTCAGTTGCCAACACTGGCTGCAGGAGGCTCAGTGGATTCAGTAGACTCAGAAGATGAATTCATTAGAACTTTGTTTCAGACAAAATATTGAAATACGTCGTTATCCTTCATCCGAGTCTCATTCCTTCCCTAAATTCTTTAATTAACACATCATTTGCACTGGAGATGCCACAGCTCATCTTTTATCGTATAAGATTTTGTTTTTTAGTAGCATTAAAGTTCTTAAGAAACGCATAACACCTCAGCACCTTTATACCCTTCTTGAACGTGTGAACTGTACAGTATAATAGTGGTGCACTTCTCCCAGTCTAATGAACAGATCGAGGTTTCTGAATGTGCAACGCTACAGAAGCCTAGTGATTCAGTTTGGAGATGAAAGGACGGCTAAGTGTTCTGTTACCTGGATACAGTTGTTGCCGTCATTTTCCGTGACGTGTCATTGCAGGAAACGTAATTTTCTTAGAAGGTTCCAGCTAAATCTGCTGTAAATGAAAGGAGAGACAGGTGCAGAGATGGTACACGTTTAAACATTTAGAAAGGGAAGAAAAAATGAATCTACAAGTTAAAAAACTGAGTTTTCAAGTTGGAACTTGGTTAAATAATGTGAACACACAACGAGAGCATGTGTAGTATCACGACACTCGCTGTTGTAGAAAAGCCAGAAATGATTCGCTGTAGAACATCCTTCTTAAATGGTTGAGAAGGTCTGGATTTTAAAGGGCCCCACCCTGAAACTCAGCTTCACCTGGAAATGAACCGGTTTGAATGGAATTATAATGCCTTTATCCTGCTCGTGCAAATATTCAAATGTCAAAATGGCATTAAGACCCACTGGGCCGTGTTTATCTCTACAGACTAGTGAGTGTTTGGGTGTATATATTGTCTTCAGAGCTTTGTATTAGTTTTTTTTTTTTTTGTTGTTTTTCTTTTCTTTTTTTGTTTGTTTGTTTTATGCATGTTGGCATAATCAAGTGTGCACTTGTGCATGTGCGCTCATGTGTTGTGTCCCTGTGGACTGGTATGCGCTGTGTCAGCGGCGTCTCTGTGGTCCAACGTATCCAGAGAGAGCGACTGGAACAATCCTTTCACTGGGCGGCCCAACGTCTGACTGGGACGATACCAGAGCAGCTTTAGTTCATGTGTGTGTGCTGCTGCATTGAAACTAAATCAAACCAGGTGAACAGTTTTCCTCTGCATCAGTGTGTACGTCATTACATGATGTGTCCCATCAACTCTCGTTTTTGTTGTTGGGATCTGTGTCTGATCCTGGATCAGAAATTCAAAAGACTTTAGGCATCAAGGCCACTTTCGGTCTAATTTATAGTGCAAGAAATCAGGCAAGCTGCGAGGTCTATTTGTCAAGGTGGTCCGACCACCTGAGGGTGGAGTTAAATAATGGCAAGGGTGACTATCTGTGATGCTTTGTGGTGCATTTAATATTTAATTAATGCAATAGAGTTATAAAAATAAAATAAACTTTCTGAATCTCTTAGGGATGGGCAATGTTAGGGTTTAATCAATGTGACTGTGAAATGGACACATTGACACGTTTTCTTTCATTACAAACATGTTTTGATGCTGCGCTGCTTAAGAGATTACTTGTGTTATGATGTGAGTGACCATAACGGCAGGAGAGTTGTTTACCAGCGGGAGCAGCTGATCGAGCCTCAAAAACCCAACAGATGAGTTGAAAGGGAGACCTCCAGCTGCAGGAGAGAGGCCTTCAGGCCACTCCTTCCTACAGTCATAATGGAAAATCTTTTTTTTTTTTTTTAAGGTTTTCATTTACTAAATAAAAATTAAGGTTGCTTAATGGATTATAATCGGATTGCTACCAAAAGCTCAACACAAACATGACTTTGCTTGATGAGTTCAATTCCAATCACCAGTTGGTGCATCTCTAAAAACGACGTTGTTCTTTTTTCATTTTGGGTCTCCTCCTTGGCTCATAAAGGCCGTTGTATCTTTTTTCTTTTCTTTAATTTGAAACTTTCTTAATATCAGCTGTTGTAATATTAATATTCGTGATAATTGAAGCTTTAACTTTCTGTATTTGGATAATTCCTTACCAACATTGAGATGCTGTGATTTTGGTTTTTAATGATCTATTTATTTTATTTTGTTCTTTTTAAAGACCTACCTGCTGCCATAAATCCTGCAATAAATCTGCTATGGCTGTAGAAATACTGAGATATGCTGACATTTCATCTTAGACATTGCTGAATGGCTAAAGACGTCTTTTCATATATCCTTTTATTAGTTGTTTACCAGTCACCCGTTATCCTTTTACCTTTTCCGAGTCTACACTTTTATGGAGCACGACTTACCTTTCTGCGGTTACGTTATTGGTTATTGTAGAGTAACTGGTGCTGTAAAGCCTAGTGAATAAAGATGAATAAAGGGACTGTTCTACTTTTGTCTCTGGTCCAAAATGATCGTTTCCATAGTAACAAGGGATTTTGACGATAAAGTAAATCTTAAAGTCCACTCCTGTGCTCGTGTCCCCAGGTTTCCATAAGCATCACTGATCTCCCTCCTACCAGACCTTTGACCACACCTCTTCTGACATGTCGTCTGAGGCCGTGCCCAGCCAGGGGTCTCCACCTGTGACCCCTACACTCCCCTCTCCAAGATCCCCATGTTCTCCTGGTAAGCCCTGTTTTCACACTGCTTTGCAGCACTTTTCACAAACATGGACCTGTTCTGAACTGGTACAAAAATATGACGAGCGGCAACGTGTAGTATAATTACTAATCAATTAGACAGAATCATTTTCCCTTCAGGATTAATAAAGTATTTTTGAAATGAAGAGCAGCCACGTTCCAGACATGCAGGCCATTTCAAAACCTGACAGTAACAAAGACAGAGGTTTTGGGTGGCAACTGGTTCCTCCAGGATTTTATTGATACCCATACCAATGTTAATACTCCTCATGTGCATCAGCGCACATTGATGGTTGTTGATCAATACCCTTCTCTATATGATTTTTAGTAAGGCATTTTCTCTCATCTTGCAGTGAGAAATAGTCTTTCTTCCCCAGTTATTAATTATTCTTGATTTATACCTCAATCCTCCTCCCACCTTCAGCTTAAAGGCAGTCGTAGTGTGACAAACCATCAACATATTTATGCAAATAAAGTATCACAAGCACAATATTATTCTGTTGGAAATACTGATCACCAAAGAAAAAGGCAAAAACCCTTTTTGAGGAAAATCTCAGACCTCTTTGCACTGGATGATCAATTATTTTCTGTTGACGAAAGCAGAAATCTAGTGCGAAGTCCAGAGCCACATTGCATTAGTATTTATACTGTGGCTCTTGTCGCACACAGGCTCCCGAAAGCCAGCTCGAATTGAGCAATGAGTTTTTACAGGAGACAATTGGACCCCAGAGGTCCGTTTGATGTGATTTCATTTGTAAAAGTACAAGGTTTGTGAAACAATGTGATGAGAAAAGACCCTCAGTCACAGGCGTGAAAACCAGGCATGACTAGTCCTGGGAGTCACTGACTGGGCGGTGGGTTCTTGTGGATTCTTGTGGGTTCTTATGGGTTCTCTTCTGCACACAGAGTCGCAGGTTAGAAACCCCTATTCGACGTTTTGGGCCCTCACTTCTTTGGAGGTGAACTGAGACAAAGTGGTCCGAATATGAAATGAATTTATTTCAACAAGGCCGGCCCGCAGGCCACATGAAACGTAGTATCAAACAAACAAAATACAGTAAAGGAGGCCCTAATAAATGCCCAAAATTTTTAATCAAATAGGAGAAGGACAAAATAAACTAGATAATTCATTTTAAACATTCAGCACGTTGGTTTTGGGTTGCAAAAAAAGTTCAATATATTATAGTTTACTGTCTGTTGATTAGCTGATGATGATGTTTGGGATGTAAAACAGCAGATTGTTGTTAATCCAGCAATATTTCGTTGGTGACCTGCACGGTCAACAGTGAGGCAAATATCACTGACAAGATTGTGCACAATGCTGGATTTCTGTGAATAGGATTTAAGACATTCATATGAAGAAATGCATGTTCTTTAACAGAGGACTTCTATGATATTAAATGAGAAGAGTAGGTTTGTATAACCACTTAAAGGTTTTCTACCAATTCTCATTCTTCTCGGAAACGAGCTTCCACCCATAATTGTTTCTAAATGAAGCAGCTTTGCTGACTGCGTGATGAATCCACCGTTATACAGTTTATATAAACTGTATCAGCAGTTGCCACTATGTGATGGTGGTTAACTGCGCTGTGAACGCATCGGTCTTGAAAGGGAAGAAAAGCACAAGTTTATGTTCACCCGTTCATTCAGACTTTGATGGGAACTGGATCGAGGGGAACAGTCATGTTGAAAAATGTGTAGAATCACGTGTCCATTATTGGTACGTGTTTTGTTGGCTTATTTTCCTGGATCCTTTTTGTCCGCCTCATGTCGGCAACGACTTACTCAAAGTAGATGTATCATGTATAATCTTGGTTTCAGAAGAAAGTTAAAACATGCAACAAAAGTGTCTAAATCAAGATGTGTGTTTGAGCAAAACCCAACTTTCAATCATATGATAGTAGCAAATTAATCTAGGAATTAGTAAAGTAATATCTGATGATTAAATGTGCAGAGGAACAGGCTCAAAGTGAACCTGAGCAGGTTTAAAGATGTTTTAACACGGATATGTCCAGGCGGAACCACTAAATGTGCCATTTGGGCTCCTTTTTTGCCTCCCAGAGTCCCTGCGCCCCCCTGGCTACCGACACCGGGACCGCTCGCCTTCCCCTATGAGAGGCTACCTCATCCCCAGCCCTCTGCCCACACGCAGGAACAGGACCTGCTCAGCGTGAGAAAACACACACGTGCAATGTAAAACCAACCAAAGCTGTTCACGGGGCACTGATATTCATGACTTTATTCACACGAGTGCAGATTCTCGTGAAAATAACATTGTTCAGATTTTTGCAGAGGAAACATACGTCACCTCCCATAAGAATACATCACTCTTTTGGTGATAAGTCTCTGACCTGATGATATCTCACCTGCCCATCATTTAAAACACAAAACTAATATCTTGTGCACACAGAAATATTTTTGCACATATTGACTTACACTCTTATTATTTTCTTTTTTGCGGTTAATTCGACTCCCCATCTACATCGGCCACATTCTTCAGGACGGCCCGCGCATCAGAGGGCCCCGTGTTCACCGGCATCTGTAAATATTTTTCCCGCTCCAAAGGCCACGGCTTCATCACGCCATCAGACGGAGGCAGCGACATCTTTGTCCACATCTCGGAGTAAGTGTTGGCGCTCTCTGCGCCTCGTTGAGTATGTCGTACAGGTCCGGCCCTAGAAGCATCCCTGTAGTGCAAACTCTGTTGTGGAGGAGGTGAGTGACGGGGGGCGTTGGTTGTAATCACCGATGTTTAACGACATGAGGGTTCTCTGTGGGAGTAGAGGGAAACGAAGAGGACGGAGGTGTGGGAGTATCTGATGGCCCTCACCGTGCTGCCTTTGTTTTCACCCACAGGCTTAAAAGACACAAACATCACCGGTGCACACATGCACCCTCACTTTAGCACCCATCTGCGTATTAAAAAAGCAGCAGGGCGTATCAGTGCCAGTAAAAAAACACTCATTCAGGGGCGGTGTGGATTTTTTTATTTTTTAATGTAAAGCTGATGCTTGGCTCTGTGACCTGAACGTAAAGGTACTACACAAGAAGTAAAAAGCAATAAAGGCCAGTTGCAGTTATGTGTGGGCAGTGGCCGCTCAGTTTGCAGGGTCCCTACTCATTGAACCTGTCATCAGCGGAACCACACGTGCACTCTTGTTTCTGTGGGCTTTTGTTATCTGTGGCTCGGAGTCTGGCCAGACACTAGTGGCGACTGAGATGAGGGGAGAGCGTCGGAAATGCATCACATGTGCAGACTTGTGGGGTCAGTAAATGTACCACTGCAGAGTCGAGGTGAAACGATTCGTCGACTGTCCACAAAAATCGATATTAAAAATAGTCGCCAGCGAATGTAATTGTCAGAAAAAATAAAAAATAACAGAGTGAGGCATCTGTCTCCTTTCTGTCTGCTCAGAGTTCTTTCTTTTACTGTTATTTAGCACCTGAAGACAGGAATTTGTGCCACCTGTAACATGCAAGTTAAACAGAAGTATTCTATAAATTTCAGGAATTTACACAAATTCATTACAGGAAAGACTAAATATTTTGCAACATCAGTACCTCTTACTTTGTCTCTCTCCTTGTCCTCCAGCATCGAGGGAGAGTACGTGCCCGTGGAAGGAGATGAAATGAGCTACAAGGTCTGCTCCATTCCTCCCAAACTTGAGAAGGTGCAAGCGGTTGAGGTGACGATCACTCATCTCAAACCCGGAACCAAGCACGAAACCTGGGGTGGACACGTCGTCAGCGGCTGAGCGCGGCGAGTCAGCAAGGCAGCGGCTGATGGAAGGGAAGAGTTCACGACAGTGGGAGGGATGGGAGGGGGGGCTGGATGGTGATCATGTCGGGAGATGTGAGGAGATTTATGGGGTGGGACTGGGTGGAGGGAAATCAGTAACTTCACAACATCTTGGATTTATTATCTGTGATTCCAAGACACTTGGAATATATAAGAGGGAACATCAAAACAAAACTAGGCTCCTGTGGAAATGTGAGTGGCTTCCGCTGCCTCATGGGCGGTAATTCACTACGTAAGGTTGCTTTGAGTGGTGCAGAAAACTAGGTCTGATTTAAGATGGAAAAAAACAAAGTTCATCACAGAGACTACGTTATTTTTCTTGGGTGGTGTTCCAGAGCTTTGTGATGAACTTTGGAAGAACATCATTTGCAACTGAACTGAAGCTGGAGTTCTTCCGGGAAATATCCCCAGGCACAACTTTTGGAAGAGTTTTGCATCATGACAGACACAATCAAACAACCTGCTTTTAGAGAGAAAATAGCTTTTAAATTAGAAGTGACGTGGTTCCAGCAGCAGGAGGCTGTTCTCCAGATGAAGTAGATGTGCCTCTTCTGACTGACAACACTTGTATCTCTGCTTACGCATATCAATCTGTAATCTGTATTGCTCATGTTTGGTTGCTTTAGAAATTAAATAAAGACTTTTGAGTGGTACATCCTGAGATATTGTCCTTTTTTATTTAAAAAAAAAAATGCAAATAAATAAAATGTTACTCGCACTCACCACAGACATGAGGGTTCAATATGTAGTAGTTTTTAATCTCAGCTGCAGATATCCACTTGGATTAAAATCAAAGCAGCACTCCGGTGTTTCCTTCCATGCATCCTGCTCTGCTCCTGGATGCATGTTCAGTTTCATGCTGTTGGGTGACAGACTGACACTGAGCAGCGCGTTTGGCTCCAGGATATCTGGCTAATCTTGATCCCTTTGTGTTCTGCACAGATTCAAGGCACCATATGCCAAATGCAGATGAGCAGCTGTTTTTAGACAACAGACTTTTTTTCTGTTTTGAATTTGTGGATGGTTTTTCTTTTTTTATACTGTAAACTACGATAATGTACAGAAACGTGCAACTTGATGGCATATGTTTGGGGAAAAAAAAGCAGAGATCTTGTTGGGGTTTCTTTAAGTTTTCTTACGTCCGTGAACAAACCCCACACTTCTTTATCTTGGTCTCGTGGACCAGTTTTGGGTCAGTGTGCGTTAAAGCATTCCTTACATTCTTTCCACTATCTGAAGTGTCCGTTAATGCGAGTACAGCTTTCTGGTGTTTGTTTCCCACGGATTTTAACTCTCCAGATAATAGTCACAGGAACATCTTCAGATGTTCATGTCTTGATCATACTAAGCAGTTATTTTCCCAACATTTCTAATAACTGCGTAAAAGGATTTGTCTCGACCCTGCAGGGAAACGCGCGTTTGCTGCCCTCTTCTGGTCATAGTTTTCAACTACACCTTGCTTGTAGTGAGCGACGACAATAATTGAATCAAATTAAAAGGAAACTGGAAGAGTCCGTTTTGTCATGTCGAAAGCAACACAATTACTTCACAGTAAAAAGGTTCCCGTTTTGAATCTCGGCTGACGTAGTTCTTTGTGGAGTTTGCGTGTTCTTCCGGTTTCTGTATGCGTTTTCTCTGGAGGATCCACCTTTAGTCCAAACCCAAGCCTGTTAGGTTGACTGGTGGTTCTATAATACAAAACCCACGAGTGTGCGCGTGCATGGCTGGTTGTCTTTTTGTCTCTGTGTGGCCCAGTGACAGGCCTGTACCGGGCTGGGAAAGGTCTCGCTCCTGTCACCCTCTGTGATTGTACCATATGTTTAAAAAAATAAATATATTAATGGAAAATGAAAAGCAGCATATCTCCCTGAGTAGTATTGAAGCAGTCATGCAAAATGAATTCATTTATTCAAAAGGAATTTGCTATAGGAAAATAAATTTTAAGAAAAAAAAGCACATAATTGGTGCATTTTCTGATGTATGTTGTTTTTCTTTTCCTTTTGTGCACCTTTTGTCATATGTGCTTGTAACTTCTCTGAGCTGGGTTTAGGTTAGTGACTGTGGGGGGCGGATGAGACTGATGAAATTCCTTATCCTTCAACGTCTTGGTTGAGGGATGCAGGGTTCTGCGTGCTTGTTTTATTTATTGTCACAATTCACACCAGGTGAGATGGCTTCTCACCTGGTGAATATTATGTGTGCTGGTTAAGTTTCCTCACTGTTCAATTTAACTAGCCTCACAAAAGCTACATAGATTAATTGATTGAATGATAAACGATCCAATAGCATCCATACAAAGTGAAAATAATGTTATCCTCATCCACACATGTCATCAAGAGGTCTTTGTAGTCCATTTTATTGTATTATGAAGAAACTTGTGATTTACAGCGCTACTGCAAAGCTGCAGTCCCGTATTCGACCAGCAGATGTCGCGTAAACGCCACCGGCGGCAGAGAAAAGCCGTTACTTTCACTGAACTGTTGTTTATTCCAAAACAGGCGATAAAAGTCAACCAGGCACCATTATAGTTAAAACCACGACTGTCAATCGGCAAAATGGTACACACACGAGACAAGCTGCCTGTTTGTTGTTTAGTTTCACAATCAGTCAATGCGCTATATTTATTATTATTATTATTATATTCCGTCAGTGCATCAACATAATAAACATAAATTATTATCTTGATGTAATCACCCGTGGGATCAAACTATAATACACCTGATGCAAAGGTGAGAAAGGACAGATTTAAAAAGGAAAGTGATTGACACAAAAAGGAAAAGAGACATTAGAGAAAAAATGGTTAGATCACGAGGAGGAAAACAGATAGGGGAGGGAAGGGTGAAACGAAGGGCGAAGACGAGTCTAGGTGTGAGAAGGAAAAGGGATGGATGAAAACATGATGAGAGAAAAAAGGAGGAGGAGCAGAGAGGAGGCAGGAACTCGCAGGAGGAATCAGTAACAGCAGCAGGACAATGGACTGTCACTTCCACGGATTGTAACGGCCGCCGGGCTGCTGCAGCGGACCGCAATATCAGGTATGGTGGCGAGACAGCGGCTGCCGGGCGGCATCGGTCCTCACGGTGTTTTTACCGGCGTTCATATCTATCAAATCCGTTTGTCTGTGGCGGAGGAGAGGCTGCAGGAAGGAAGCGGCGCGGCGCGGCGCAGCGAGGCGCCGCAGAAACCCAGCTGGGCCTGCCACCCGTATGCCTCAGGCTCACAACCCGGCTGGCGATGCCGTATTAAATAGTCACAACTATGTCTGTTAATGTCGGAACGTTGTTGACTTAAACGACGAGAGAGATCAAAACAGGAAAACGCACCCGGAACACCCCGATCCACGTTCACTTTTCTGCACGGCGTCACGCCAAACCCCTTTTCAAAAACCTGACATTTTATGTTTCCGTGGGTGCCAACACAGACAAACTCCTCTTAGAGCGCAAAGCGAGACTGATATGGATTCCCGAACCTCTTCTTCTAAAATCGGCCTAATTATTCCTCACTAAGCACAGTTTAATCTAAATTTGAATGAAATGAAATGACAAAACGCAGCCGTAGTGAACGCCGTCTACCAACAAGGATGTCTTTTTCCACTTTAGTAAATGATGGTCTGTGTATTAATTAACGCATAATCGATGCGTTTAACGTATAATGACTCATACGTGTTTAGCAACGCAAATGCGCGGTTTTAGAAAGGGCGCACCTTCACAACAAGCTGGTTTAGATGGGAGCTCGGAGTGTGCGGTGCATGTTGCGTATGCCAGCGATGCCTTTCTCCAGCTACCCAGTAATTGCGGGATTTCGCAGTGTGTCTGGCAGAATGAACCTTTGCACTAGGCCAAGCCTAAGACTCGCCTCCACAGATGCAGGGATTGTCGTGTGAATGGATGGAGTCATTGTGTTTACTATAATGCGCCTTCTGTGAGCTTGACGCACGCAGACGATAAGAGATGCTGTGCAGGAACGAGGGACTTAAGAATTTATTACTCATGCCACTTTAGAAACATCCTCATCACTGACTGCACAGTTGTCTCGCAGATGCAAGAAACCAGACGTAAACTGGCCCCATAGTGTGTGCTGCCTTCATGATCGGAATACTTCCCAATGACAGAAATGTAAATGCAACCTATCGACGTAGGCTGAGTACGGTTGGTGCAGACACAGAGGCTGCACTGACTTGCGCATTGAGCGTGCACAACATCTGCGGAAGGAGGCTGGGAGCCCTCTTGAGAAGGTGTTGGTAAATACAGTGCACTGGAATCCAGGCTGAGATGAGATAATTCACTCAGTGCAGAAAGAAGTCATTATAGGGAAGTGCTGCGACAGAAGCAGAGCTTAATCAATGACGGCAGTGTGCATGGTTTGGAATAAAACTGGAATTATCGTTCACTGTCACTGCGTTTTACCTGTTGGCTCAGTTATGTTTTGACAAAATGCCTCTCACCAACAAATAGCATGGTAATGTGTCTGTGCTCCAACAGGAAGACCAAAGCCCAGCTGGATGTGAGAGTAGACACTGAATGGCAGGAAGAAACCTCCAAGTGTGGGGGATTATGGGTAGGCAGGCGGCAGCTCTGGTTTTTCTTAGAAATAAGAGCGAGCTGCTGCTGTTGCTGGTTTTGCTTGTATTTTCCTACCTGGGTGCAGCGCCACTACTGAGCAGATGCATCATGTCAGGGATGTCATGTGTGCGGTAGACGGAGACCAGATTCAGATTCTGCATGTCTGCGTTTGTCAGGTTGTGTTTATCAGTTAAAGCAGGAGCCACCAGCTTCATCTTAACAATAACAGGAAAGAGGCCAGGGCCTGCGTACTGGCCGTGTGTGAGCGTCTGTGCGGTTCTACAGACATCTATGAAGGTTACTTGCTTTACATTTGATTTGCTCACTTTTTTCACATGATCAGTATGTGGGAATCTATTATTTGGCACGAAAGTGTCACAAGACTGTGGTTGCTACGTGTGTGCTTGTCAGCAGTGGCGTTTGCGGTGACTGTGGGGCCTGGCAGTGTTGTAAAAGCCTCTTCCTATTCCCTAGACTGCCTTTCAGAGTTTACAATTGGGTTATTATTATTATTATTGCAGTTATTCATTTCCCTGCCATCGCTGGTCAACAGAGTGTATAATATACGGAAGATATCGGACAAATTGAAGTTTCTGGATAAGTTTACATGTTATTTTAGTTTTTCCTATTCTGCAGTTGATGGCCGTGAACTTGTAAATATGAAATGAAGAAGAGAAAACAGAAGCATCCTCCTCAAAATTCACTAAGATCTGTACCAAAAAAGCCTATTTTACGTGCATTTTTAACACTATTACCTGACCTGTTCTGGACAAAATTTTTTTTTTTTTTAAATCATATTCAAGTATACATTTTCTTTCCTTTCCAAAAGATGAACACTCAGACTGTGGTCAGTATGAAGCTACAACCAGCAGTGAGTAGGCATAATTCAAACAGCATATTATATTCCGTGTTTTCACACCTTGGGGTGTTTATATTAAAAGATCTTCTGGAGTTTTGCTGCAGTCTCAAAGCTGCATGTCAGCCAGCAGAGGCTCAGCAGAGGCTCAGCACGGCTCCCGTCCACTTCTATCCTAAAAAAGTCTTTTGGGATAACCAGTCAATAAGACTTTGAAGCAGACGTATCGTGCCCTCTTTATTGAAAGCGGGAAGAATTCCCTGAGGTTTTAATGAAGCGACTCGGACAGCTTGGGGAGGAAAATACCACAAGATTCGAGTATTGGTGCTCGTTGTTGAGCCGTGTCTTACAGGTCTGTTTGTTGCAGCTGAATCATGTGACTCTGCCCCACACAATTCATCCTTATTTAAGACCTGTGTGCAGCCTCATTTGAGATATACATGCAGCTTTAGTCAGCCCTCATGTAAATCACAGATTTCCATTAGGGTGTCTTTCTGAAGTGGTCCAGCGGTTGAGACCAACCAACTGCCCTCTGGACACCATTCCATCTCAGTTGCTTAAACTGGTCTTTAACCCAGTAGGACCTTGTCTCCTCTCTTTTATTAACAGTTGTCTCACTTCAGGATGTGCACCAGTCGTTTTTAAGGAAGCTACGGTCAGACCTCTGCTCAAGAGATCCAGTCTTGATCCTGCACTTCGGTCAAATTTTAGACCAATGTCCCATTTACTTTCTTTGTCCAAGGTTTTAGAAAAAGTTGTTTTCCTTTCCATTTTTTAAAATAAAAACAAAATAATATTTTTTAAGAAACAGCCCTGCTCTGTCAAAGGTCCAGAAAGACAAACCTCCTGTCCCTCGATGCTAAAAATCCTGTGGAAGTAGAGATGCTGGACTTCACCGCAGCATTTGACACTTAGACCAGTCAGTCCTCCTTAAACATCGGAATCAACCTGTTGGCCTTCAGGGACCTGTCCTGCAGGGGTTTAGGTTTTATCTTTTTACCAAACAGGAGTTTCTCTGTCATGATCAATGACCTTTCTTCCACCCCAGGCCCTGTGGCTTCTGGTGTGCCACAGGGATCTATTTTGGGCCTTGTTCTATTTTCCTTATGTGCCATAAGGGATTCACAAATCTGCTTGTTACGCCCAGCTCGTCAAGCACTTTCAAATCCATCCACAGTTGTTCGGATGACACCAAACTCTAGCTGTCACAGTAGTTTCTCTGTTTGAATGAGACCTGAGTGTAGTGTTTTCCCCCTTCAAGCAGCCTAACAGGGACATGTCTACAGTGGCTCCAGGTCTTGATGCTCTGGTACCTTAACCATGTGGTCACAATTCCGGGTGTGACCTTAGAGAGCAGTTTAACATTTGATAAATGGACTGACACTGTTTCCAAGCCAAGCTTTTTTCTACTTGCTGAGGTCAAGCTCTTCCTGCGCTGTAGTGACCTTGAATAAGCCATCCATGCTTTCATCGGTTCCCAGCTTGATTACAATAATTTATGTTGGAATTAATCAAACTTCACAGCTATCCTGTACTCCCTCACTGGCTCCTGTCGACTTCAGAATTCATTTTAAGCTGTTATTGTCTGTTTTTAGTGCAGGTAATGGCGAGATTTTAAGTTTTCGCCAACCCACCAGAGCTCTGCGTTCTGCTGATCAGTATCTGTTAGAGGTCCTGCGGTGGAGGAACAAACACGGAAGTGATCGCTTCGTTGCGATCGCAGGTCCTAAACTCTGGAACGCTCTTCCCTCTGAAGCACCTCTGACCTGCAGCTGTTTACCACCAAACTCAAAACCTTCTTGTTCAGATATACACAACAGCATTATGCCACTTCACTCTATTTTAATGTATCTTATTAGTACACAGTATTTTTATGGTATTAATGTATTGGTCTTTTATTTGTTTAATGCTACAAAGCACTTTGAACAACTTAGGATGTTGAAATGCATAAATAGAGATTGATAAATTAATAAATCACATACGGAGCAGATTAGAGCACAAAACAAATCAAGATCATGCTACCACACACAAAAGGAGAACAAAACGATTCTCGAATGCTTTCATTTCCCTTTTCTGCACGGCCATGGACAGTCGGTATCGATTCCTCTTCGATGGTGTGTTCAGCGGGAAAAATGAGGGAGCGTAAAAAAGAAAAGAAAAAAGACAAAAACATTTCCTAATCAGAAAATAAAATAAAATATTGCATAAAGTACTGAATTGTTCACTTCTTTCCTAAGTTTGGTGAGTTTTATAACTCCTGGCGAGGATTTGCTGTTAGTAGCGACGCTAGACGAAGCTCTTTTCTTTCCGACGTACCGAAAACGCAGCGTGATTTAAAGTTGGGTGGATGTAAAAACCGGGAGGTTGGATAACTCCGCTCCGAGGTCCGTCCGTGTCTTAAGGGTAGCTTTCACATCTGGACGACACATTTCCAGATCCAAGTGTACGCTCACAAGCCTGAAAAGGACGTCTCATAACATCTGCCCTTTAAGGTTTTATACAGTTTCAGAAGCTGGATTATTTTCTGCTCTTTGACTGAGTCACACGCAGCAGTTTTTTATGTAAAGCTAAGTTAAGCCATTTCTTGCTTCATCAGGCCTTTTATTTTGCAGTTAGTTGGGAACGTGGGCGTTCCCGCCACAGGAAGCAGCTTGTGGGTGGAGCTCTGCTCTGATTGGTTATGCTTGAAACAGGCATGCTTCAAAACATTTTATTTCGTCCACTCAGTGTTAAAGAGCGCTGTTTTTTACATCTTTACGTGGAAGTGGGTTGTGGAACATTTGCATTTAAATGGCTACAAACAAGATTTTATCCTTTCTTATATTAGTGAGAGAATATATATAATATCAATATACTTGTTTTAGAAAATATAAGCAGATTTGATATCAACAGAAATTCATCCTTCTCTAGCATTTACAGTTACAACAATTATAACATCCATCCATCCATTATCTAGACCCGCTTAATCCGTCTCTGGGTCACGGGCGTCTGTCGGAGCCTATCCTGATGCATTGCAGGTAAAAGGGAGGGGTCCACCTGGACAGGTCGCCAGTCCATTGCAGGGCCACACAAGTGCAAACATGCACACTTACATTCATACATTCAGTTTGATCAATTAACCTAGTATGCATGTTTTTGGACTGTGGGAGGAAACTGGAACCCACACAAGCACGGGGAGAACATGCAAACTCCACACAGAAAGACCCACCGGGCGGAGAATCGAACCAGGAACTTCTTGTTGTGAGGCAACAGTGCTGACCACTAAACCACTGTGCTTCCCCAATTATAACATCATAACTCAAAAAAATCCTTGAACAACAGAAGAAAGAAAGAATGAAGAACGGACAGATGCATAAACAGATCATGTCATCTTCAGACTATCGTATTGTTGACATAAATAATTTTATTCTTTACAGACGTTCTTCAGCATTGTTCACCTCTTTCAAAGAATTTTTAATATGAAACTCATATGTGAACCTTTCTGTCATCAGTTTCTTCAGACTTGATGTCATCAGGTTGTTTCTTTGTTTTTGTTTTTTTACTGGTTTTAATATTCTGTTTTAAACACCTTCTTTTGTTTGACCTGCAGGTTAACTAAGACGTCTGAGAATCTGGCAAGTTTTTTAGTTTTTTTTAATAGCGTAGTTAGTGCTGCTGCACATCTGTGATTTGAATCCGGATGTGGGATTTTGGAGCTCAGTCCTAACTGCTGCTTGGTATTTTTGGAGAAAGCTAGGATTTACAGTTTTTGTGTTTAATATAATTAAAAATACTGTCTCATACCAGGTGGAGGTGAATAGCAATCAGCTCCAGGATGCAGCCGCCTTTATCCCTACTTACCGGCAGTGTTCCTGGGGGTTTTTGACCGACCAAACATGATGAAGACTGAGCCCCCGACTGCCACAGGGGCGAACCAGGGGTCCGCGGGGAGCAGCGGAAGTTCAAATCTGCGGAGTCCCTCGCCACATCGCAACGCCTACGAGGCAGGGCTGGCAGCCCTTAAAAAGGCCACAGACCACCTCAACAACGCCGCAAATGGAGGAGCTTCTTCAAAACCTGCCCTCCTGCCCCGTCCGACAGGGAGGGGCCGGAGGTATGGATCTAACGTTCATCGCATCAAGAACATGTTCATGCAGATGCAGTCTCCCGGGGACGAGGAGGATGGAGCCAAAGTTATAGGTAAAAACAACAACAACTGTAGTTTTGTTTGTCAGGCACCTTTAGATGATCTGTGTAAGATGGGAGGTAGATGCAGCAAGGGAAACTTTATTTGAACGTCTGTTTGCAAAAAAAAAAAAAAATACTGCCACCTTTCAGTTTCAATAGAGAACTGTTTCATGGAGAACCTGCAAAAGGTTTCCTGTTCCTCTGTGAGCTACACATATCAGTAAAGAACAGTAAATAGTGGATAGAGAGACAAACACCCACCACCCGCTGCCTGAAATGTGCTGTAGGAGGATTTTTCTCCTGCTATGTGACAGCAACTTGGATGAAAAGTATTTAACATCTATCTGTTTTTTTTTCAATGAATTCCCGAGCTGACACCAGCAGAGTACGTTACTGTGAAGCCTTACAGGTCGCCTTCACTGGCCTCTGTTTTTCTCTTCATCGGGGATAGACGGGGATGTTTGCACTGCAGCAAATTCATCCAAAATTGTTTCCTAAGACTTGAGCATTAAATTTGCAAAACACATGTGGGCCAAGAACTCCAACCCCTTTCTGTTTAACAGTTGAACCCTTTTACCCGTCCTTGGATGAACTAAGAGCCCACATAGTTGACACTTGTAATATTAACCCCAACTCATGAATTAATGTTTACGCCTCTGTGCTCTTCAGATTTATTTGTTGAATTTCATGAAAATTCTGAACTTCAAAGATCTGGTGAAGAAATGTTGTCCAAAGAGGGAAACGTAAATGTCACACACTGATCTATTAGTTTTCATGCATTTGCAGGTGACGAGGGGATGAAATTTTCTATTCTGAAAGCCTCTAGCCTGGATGAGAACGTCGATCACACCACCCACCTCAAACGTGGGGGTACGGTCTCGGATCGGATCAACCGCTTCGACGCTAAAACGGTTGCAGACAGCGGAGGCTCGTCCATGGGTCCTTCCAAGCTTCAGGAGACCCGGAGAATCTTTGAGCAGAAGACCCTGCAGGTGAGCTCTTGTCCTTACATGTGGTTTTTGTTCTTCACCAACCTCCATCAAACCATCAAGATCACTGACTGCAGAGCTGTTTTTGTCAGGAGAAGCAAGCTGCCACCAACCGTATCTTGCTGAAGAAAGAGCGGGTGTCGGGCTTCCAAGGCAGCCGTCTAGATGTCGTGGCTCGCTTTAACGGGTCCACCGAAGCTCTCGATCGACTCGATGATCCTCCTGCTGCCAGTCCTGCCACTGTTCCCTCTGCGGCGTCAGTTGGGCCCAGCGAGGCCGTCAGCCCGACCGTGAGACAAATCAGCGCAGTGTTTGAGAAGGGTGAACAGCCAAACAGTGTCTACCTCCCCCAGCAGCGATCAGCCCCTGCCTTGGCGCCAAAGCCCAAACTTCCTGTCAGAGCTGACGTGGCTGACAAGAAGGTCAGAAAGGAAGTTGGTTTTGAAGAAAAGTTTGCAAACCAAAAACTAGGTATTGATAAAGTGGTTCCACGGTCTCTGTTTGTCTCTCTCTTGCAGACAAAGGCGCTTCCTCTTGGTAAGGAGGCTACCGAGGAGAGAACAGGAGAAGGTAGGAGTACCCTGGCAGCAGAGCTCCCGGA
Organism: Xenentodon cancila; assembly: GCA_014839995.1. Taxonomy (NCBI): domain Eukaryota; kingdom Metazoa; phylum Chordata; class Actinopteri; order Beloniformes; family Belonidae; genus Xenentodon; species Xenentodon cancila. The sequence continues at coordinate 24,144,464 of CM026214.1, forward strand.
GGCAGTGCGGTCTCTGCAGAGGAGCGTCGGGGGACTGGTTACAGGTGAAGACAAAGATGGGTTTGGACAGTCTGGTGACCAACTTTCCAACTCCTCCAACTCCTCCGCATCCTCAGTGACTGTCACCTCCTCTTCATCCTCATCCGAGGCTAAAGCAGAATCATGTGCATTGCTGTCAACAACTGAGGTGAGGGGCTCAAGCACAGAGGCCCTCGAGCTGGAGCCACAGGCTGCAGCGGCGGATGGCCCAACTGGGACTTCTGAAACAGGAGGGAGGCTAGTGCAAGCCGAGGTTCACGCCTCACTGGAAAACGGGGAGAAAGAGCCTCAATCTTCCTCTTCCTCCTCAGACGAGAAAGGAGCAGACTCTGAATGGAAGAGCAAGGAAGAAGAGGATGATGATGAAGATAATGAGGATGATGAGGAGGAGGATGGTTCAAGGAGAGAGGATTACTCAGAGGGAGATCTAGTAGATATCAGTGCGTACAGCGGGCTTGGGGAGGAGGACTCTGGGGGAAGCCAGCTTGACGAAGACGAGGATGATGAAGATGATGAGGCATATCAGCCGGAGAGCAGTTGTTCTGAAATCCCAGGCCTCCCTGAGGAAGAGGAGCCTGCACCTCCCAGTCGGAAAATTTGTTTCAGCACCGAGCCAATAAAGGTGAGTGAGGTTTTTCTGGATTATTGTCCTCAACATCTGTGCTTGTCATCAGCAACCCGACAACAATGCAACAATTCAAAAAAAGACAAGACGTGTGAATGACTTTATCTCCGTCCCTGTCTCGCCGTGGATGCTCTGGCCGTGCTTGCTTGTTAGTGAAGTGAATACCTGAGAGGAACCACAGGCCCGTCAGCCAGGTGTGCGCTCCACCTTGGAGTCCTGGTTCTGTTCGGAGTTACACAAACGCTGCGTTCACTTTCAGAAACGGTGGCGTAACCTGAAGTCTTGCTCGTGTTGCTGCCGTAACTGGTCCTTTGAAGTCACGAGGGAAACGTTTCCCATGTGAAGGCATTCCAGGGAACGTGTTGTCTGTACTTGTTGTGCATGTTATTTGTCTTATTTATTTATTTTTGATAAAAACTGTTACGGCTCCTGTTTGCAGGCAGTTTGAACCAAGCAGGTATTTTTCTATTTTTTTCGTAGACTTAAATGCTACTTTGTGCTCTCATATATGATCCAGGTTTTTCATGCACATGGGGGTTTCTCTTACATCACGTCCACCTAACAATTAGGACATCTAATGCTGGGTTCACCGTGGACAGGTTACATAGGTATAATAACACACGCATACATATATAAAGTTTTCTTTGGGTGGCCAGTGGGGGTGGGGGATCAGGGTTTTCCTAGGTTCAGATGACAAGAGTACCTGGAACAAAGGTTGAATCATCAGGATATGTGACATTGAAGACTTGGGTCAATAGAGGCGCTGAGCTGTCACTTGGTGGCGAGCTGGATCAAGTGGCAGCCTTACATCCTGGCATCTCGTGAGGATGCGCTGGGAGCCTTTGGCCGAGGAGATGTGGCAGTAAACAAAGCAGCGCATTTGAAATCAGAAAAAAGAAACAGAATTGCTTTGTGAAATGACACCAGGCACTCCAAAGGAAAGCTTAACACAATACATAAAAAAACGTGTCTCGACGTGCGCCGTTGCAGGCCAGAGCACGTTTCACCCTGCTCAAGTGTCAACCGGCCCACCAGACAAACGAGCAGCGTTTATTGATGGTTCATCAGCTGAAAGTTTGAAAACAGGTTTGTGCAAATGTCCGTCCATCAAGATCAGTGCTTGACTTATGCTACTGACACTCACGCAGACACGTGTATCGTTTACCGTTGAGGGAAGGTGTGGCTTCAGTTTTGGGGTTTTCTTGTCAGGTTTTGGGCCTGACCTGGTCGGTGCCATTCGTTTAAAAACCTTCTATAGGGCCACGCGTAGGGTTGAGGGGGCGGGGTCTGCAGAGCAGGAGCCTTTATGGTTCTATACTTTATATATATATATATATATATATATATATATATATATATATATATATATATATATATATATATATATACATACACATACATGTATATATATGTGTATCAGAAAGCCATCTGTCTGCCTCTGCCTCGTACTGACAACACACAGACACACACACACACACACACACACACACACACACACACACACACAAAACCACACACACACACAACCACAAACACACACACACACACACAAAACCACACACACACAACCACACACACACACAACCACACACACACACACACACACTCACTCACACACACACACACACACACACAACCACACACACACACAACCACAAACACACACACACGCACACACACACACAACCACACACACACAACCACACACACACACACACACACACACACACACACACAACCACACACACACACACACACACACACACACACACAGGGACAGTTGTATGACAGAAGTGTGAGAACAAAAACAGATATTATAATTGGAATAAATACAGTTTATGAGACCTGACTTCCCTTCAGAGAGGTTTACTGTGCGGACATGTTGGGTGTTGTAACTCCGTTTTAAAAGGAGCCGGTAGTTGTTGGTCTTGTCAGTGGACCCCCCCGCAGTGATGGGTCAGTAACGCAGCAGGATTGATGATCCAACCCGCTGCGTGACGTACGTTTCACCTCCCTGTCAGTACGTCTGAGCAGTCGCGTGTGATCAAAGACAACACCAAGACATTTCCAACCAGGCATGCAAACAACACAAACTTCTCTTTGATGGGAGGAGAAGGAAAACCCCTGAACAACTATGTTAATATCCATTCAAAATCCACAAATTAGCAGTAGTAGTCAACAGAAAGCTGAAGTACGAGCTTGTGAGATGAAGCGAGCCTTTATCTGATGGTGAATTTTTGAAAATTGGAATCAGCTGGTAAATTGAGCTCATATTTTTATTAAATCACCCAGTGTGTGGCCCATTGTCTGTTTTAACTGTGGGAAGATGGTCTATGAGGGAAGAATGTTGCCCCCCACCGCCTTGAACCAACTCGTGCCCTGAGCAGGTCTCCAACCTTTCACATCTATGACACCGTGTCCTGACAGCAGGGCTGCGAAGCCTCCTCGGAAGCCCCTGACGACGCTGCACTGCCCAGCAGCGACTGATGAAACTGGTGAAACATCACAGGTTATAAAACAAGCCGTTGAATCTGCTGCAGTTCTGCATTTCACTTCATTCATGCACGGACAAACTGGAACTATCTGTGCTGAGCTGTACACAGGGATACCTTTGTGAGTCTGTTAAAAGCAGTTGGAATGTAGCTGGGTGTGTTTGTTTTCCTTGAGAAAAGCAGGCGCGCACGCACGCATGCACGCACAGTCAAGCAGGGAAAGCAAGCTGATAAGAATCGCAGAATGAAGCTTTGTTTGGATGAAAAGCCGCCAGGTTCAAGTATTTACACATGAACTGAAAAAGAAAACACAACAAAACCTTTTTTTAAACAGTTTTAAGATGCACTCGATTGTCACTGAAATGAGCTGAGAGATAAAACCAGCTGGTTATCAAGCCCGATGATCTGCTCTTCATGCGAAAAGCGGATTTTGTTGATAAAGCAGTGACATGTTGGCAGTAAAATAAATTGATCTGGACTTTTTGGATGGAGGTATTTGGGAACGGCGCACGGTGCAGCATATTTCTTTCTCCTCCGTTCAACTGCAGCGCGAATCTTATTCAAATGATTATTGCTCATATGCAAATCACAAAGGAGCCTTTCCTACAAGACGTAGTCATATCACATCACTAACTGAGGGTGATTCAGTCGGCCTCTTGTCATCAGCAACGTCCAGATCTTTGAGCCTTTTGAGAGAAAGTCCTGCCTCATTTAAGTCTGCTTGGGGCCTCCGCAGAACCAAACCTCTTCACATGAGCAACAAACATCCACAGCTCTGTGCAGCATGTTGCGCTGCAGGTATCTGAGTGTCCCGGTCCCGGTTCAGGCTGATCAATCAGAGCTGAAGTTTGAGAGGTCAGTGCACCTCATCCCGATGGCTGTGAACTCAAAGCAGCTGCTATCAAAAACGTTGATTGG